>JAQGBT010005829.1:0-13603 GCA_034698585.1 Disparrhopalites patrizii
ATTTTATCCGATTTTATCCGATTTTATCCGATTTTATCCGATTTTATCCGATTTTATCCGATTTTATCCGATTTTATTCAATTGTATTCGATCTTACTCGATTTTACCCGATTTTACAGAAATATTTTGACATAAAAATAAAATACCGTGGCTTGCAACATGGAGGAGAACAGCATGGTTGGGGACAGCAAGGAGAACAACATGGTGAAGGACAGCATGGAGAACAGCATGGCGAGGGGCAACAGGGACAGCAAGGCGGGCAACAAGGTTCGCAACACGGCTGGCAACAGGGATCACAACATGGTGTGCAGCATCTGGATTAAAAAATACTCTTTTAGTACAGGGTAATTTTTTCTACATTTTGTACATTTTTTTGTACATTGTTAAAATTTAGTTGCCTTACCTGGGCTTACAACAAGGGTTACAACAGGTCATGCAACACTGTGGCTTGGGACAGCAAGGTCTTGGGGGGCAGCAGCAGGGACTGCAAGAGGGACTACAGCAAGGACTACAACACGGGCCACAGCCACAACAGGAGTCACTCGGACAGCAACAGGGACTGCATGGCGGGGAGCAGCAAGGCTTGCAACAACAAGGGTTACAAGAAGGGCATCCAGGACATCCTGGTGGATTGGGTGGATTGCAAATGTTGTGGCTATAACATATTTGTAGGTCTTTTTTAAACGTACTGGCAGTACAGTTTTTGTATTGTACAAAATGCGAACCTTTAAAAATTGATTTTTAAAAAAGACAATTTGGAAGTGCGAAAATCTTAGGGTCTTACATGGGTTGGGATGGGAGCATGCACGGTGGGCATGGTTTGGGCCTTCCCGGTGTGCACGGCCTGTAGTCCGGAGGTTTAATGGGGCAGGGAGAGCAGCTCCTTGCTCTGCAAAATGGAATATTAATTTTTGGAATTTCTAAAATCAGCACCAGGAAATCCGCATAGTCCGAGCTGAATCTGGAGAATTTTAACTTACCTGCAGCAGCTCGGTGAATAACTGCAGCAACTACAACAGGGACTACACCCGAAACCGCAGGGGCTGCAACTGCGTGGTCTACATATAAATATTTATTGATGTAATACCAAATTCAATACAATCTACAATCCTTCTCATAATTTATAATTTACGATTCAACTTAAAATTTATTGTTTACTATTAAATTTATAATTTTACTTTTAACTTATAATTTATTATTTACTATTTAACTGATAATTTGTTATTTTACTACAAGCATGTCATTTTAAATAAAATACCTCGGTGGTATCGGACAAGGGCCAACGTCCGTTTTTCTGTTCGGGGGAGGCGTGGGTGGAGCAGGATCCCGACGGCAGCTGATTCTGTACACATATACATAATATAAAAATATGATTACATAATTCCCTATAAAACGTATTATTGCAGATTACATATTTAACATTTATTTGCTTGCTAATCTATTTAATACTATGTACATTACATAAAATAAATATTTTGTATTTAAAATAATCGTGAATCTTCGCATTTAATGTCTAATGTCCCGTAAAAGGAACGGATTCTTTCTCCGAGAATGGGCAATAATGAAATACAAAATATAGCTTCAATGTTACCTGGGAGGCATCGGAGGGGCTCGGGGCGCGCCATTTTGGTTTTGGCCAAAACCGCTACAACCACCGAAGCCAAAGCCACCAGCATTCATTCCACCGCCACCACAATTGCAACCTAGCAAATTATGCTAGTTTCAATAAGTTTGCGGTATTCGCACTTGGATTACTTTAAAACAGTAATAATTATATAATAATCCCGTGCTGGTCTTCTGGTTATTCCATTGTTATTCTGCAGGTTAACTGGGTAAGAGTTATAATTTCGGAAGGAGTACCTGTCGTACAACAGGACGGAGTGCATTGAAATGGGTAGGTTTGCCAAATTGTAATCCTGGCGGGTGTTATGTTCCAGTTGCCACCACCACCACAGCCGCAACAATTATTGCCTCTGCCTGCCCTGCAAAATTAAAAAAAAGTCTTGTAAAATTAACGTATACCTGTATGTATATTAAAAAAAAAAAATTTCAATGTATCCCCGTTTCAGTGTGTAATTTTTTGCTTCCTTCCAATTGAATCTCTATTTAACCGTAATTTGATCCGGAATTAGATTCACCCGAGTCGGATATTTACGGTTTCCTTCCAACTCCGTCCATTTAAATTATTGCATGTACAATTGCGAATTGCGAATATTTAAAATTGTTTTATTTAAAAAAAAATTACTAACGGTCCAATGGTAGCCACAAGCTTCATCACACAGAATTCCTTAGGCTTAGTGGTCTCGTCTTGCTCCACTTCCGTTCCAGATCTCAAAAGATATTTGACAATATTTTTACTCCTCGTCCGGGGAAAGTGGGACCTGGCCCGTTTTGGTTGCGTGGAATCACCTTTCCCGCTGTCGCTCCCCGGACCACTACTGCCATGGCTGCTCAGAACACACATGGACACCGTTCGTCGATGTTGATTGTTTCCTCTGTTGCATTTGACCTTCTTCTTAGTCTTCTCCTTCACATTCCTGTCACTAACTATCTTCTTGCTCAAGTGCTGGGACCTTTTCTTTTGGGAACATTCCCCGGAATTTCTAGGGGAAAGTGACATGCTACAAGCCTGTTTTTCCAGGTTACGATTTCGTACAAATATTTCCTTTACGTCCGATTCCGTTTCAGTGGGGACAGGCGGAGGGGTGAGTCTCTCTTCCTGGACATCTGCCTCCAGTTTTAGATCCAGGGATTTGTCCACATATTTAAGCTTTAATACCCCGTTTTTGTCGTTTTTCGCCAGTTTATTTTTGAATTTGGGACCTGTCCAGGCTTTATTGGCCGTTTTCTCTCGGTTTGAATCCCCGTCTGAAAATTCTTTTTCTGGGCTTGGACGCTCAATGTCTTCTGGATTGCTTTCAGATTCTCCGGATTCAGATTTATCCGGAGTTCCTAGCTTCTCATCCCTCTCGGCTTTCAAATTCGCGGGCTGTTTTTTTGGCGAAGAGGCCTTTTTCGGCGAAGACACCATTTTCGGCGAAGAGGCTTTTTTCGGCGAAGAGGTCTTTTTCGGGGAAGAGGTCTTTTTCGGCGAAGAGGCCTTTTTAGGCGATGGTACCTTCTTCGGTGTTTTAGCACGCCTGATTTTTTCTGTCTGCTTTGAAGCACATTTGACCGGGTCATCCGATGACTGTTCTGGAGCAGGAACAATCTCCTCCTTCCTTGCTGAACCCGGCGGAGCTTTGCCCGGCCTAATCACCACTTTTCTGACAATCTCCCCTTTCTTAAACGCCTGGTAGAATTTACTAGCCTTTCCCTGCATCTGAATTTTGGCCGTATCTTCCGTCTTCCTGGCCTGATCTCCAGAAGGTATCTGACAATTGATATTGACAACATTCTTGGTCTTGTTGACAACCTTCCTACTATTGAATTTGGGAGCCAATAAAAATTGATCCCGTCTGGACAACCGCTCCGGGTAATCTCCCTGGGCCTCATTCCCACAATCTGGGTCTCCCCGAGATTCGCAGGTGGCAAATTTGTTGTTGTAATAGCACCGCTGACAATTACTTGTAATCGGTCTATCATCGGTATATTTTCCAAAGCGCATCTTCCCATACCGAAGTTCTTCCTTGGTGACCCGGGGCACGGGGGCATACTGGTGATCTCCACCGGAAGAATTATTTTTCGTGGAGAAATAATAAGGTCTCTCATCTTTCCCGGGATTCCCAAAGGTATTTGAAGGGATGCAATTGTAATGGAAGCTACAGTTATTAAAGCATGCTTGGGGCTCCGCATGGTAAGGATTTTTATTTGTCTGTTGAATCTGGTGTTTTTTGGTGAAGCTTGGTAACGGCCAGGCTGGTTGGGGGGTGGGATCCGTTGGATATGGATTATTGTTGATATCCATGGGATCATAAAACCCGATTGGAGGCTCTTTGGCAAGGCCCTGACCCACCACAGGACGAGGATGTCCCCCATAATTCTTCCAGAATTCCCAACAATTCGGAGGACCTCGAGGATATTCCTTTGTTGGAGGTAACGGAGGATGTGGGGGTGGAAATTCGTCCGTGTTTACCGAACAATGATTAGCAATAATGGGCTGCCCAGTCGCTCCCAAGGGTGTATTACTAGTCTGGGTCCCCCCACTGCTTTTTGGGCCCAGATTTTTGGGAGCCAATTCCGGATAAGGCGGGGCATAAGTGGCTGCATCCAATCGGGGTTGATTCATAGAGAATGAGGTGACTGGAGGGGGTTGGGCCACGGCTTGGGGGTTGGAGCTATTGGACAGATAATTGGCCATGTCCGAGGAAGGGGGAGGAATCAGGGGTGAAGCGCAGCCAGAAGAGGTGTACGTAAAGCTCTGGGGCGGCCTAGGAATGTTCGTGGCATTGGAGAAATTGGAGATTGTTTGGGGCGGAAGGGCAAAGGACACGCCCGTGGGAGGTCTTCTGGGCTTGTTATTGCCGTTGGTGCTCAAACAGGAGATGGGCGGCTGTGAATGGGGCTGCGGAGGTTGGTTTGTAGGCGAAATAATGCTGATATTAGCATTGTTGAACGTGTTCCCGGGATTGTAGCAACCAAAGGTCGTTTGAGGTCGCGGTTGTGACGGGATTCCGTATGCTCTTTGCAAGAATTGGGTCAGGTAGGATCCGTCCACTGACCTGCCGGGATTGAGCTGACCCGGGAAGTTATTCTGATTGTTTAAGGCCACTACTTGCATCTCGGATCAAACTACTGGATAGGCTGATACCTTTTTAACTGAGAAGCAGAAATCAGAACAATTGTGTTTGAGATTTTTTAATAAAACCAAATGACATTTAAGTAAACTAAAATAATTTCTGAAATAATGCGTTTGCTTTTGGTAGTTGGTAATTATCACAATAATAAAGTACTTAAATCCAGTTACTGAAATATCAAATTATTTCTTTCCTAAAATACGCTAAAATTGTTTTAAAATGCTTTAAATGACCTTTTAAAAGTTAACTTTTGCCAAGGTCAAAGGTCATCGGTCGGCGTCGTCAATATTTTTTCCAGTTGTACATATTCCTTGATTGTTTTATTACCAGCTTTTATACTTGAATATAATGGGAGGAATTTTGGTTGAGTTATTCCTTCTTTCTGGAAAAAATAATTCCTGGAGGGTGCGATTTTGACCCAGAACTTCTGGGATCTGATTTGGGGCCGAGCATTTATTCCAACAAATTTTCTTGAAAGTAATCTTCCATAGAATACTCTTACTTATGCATTTAATTTACTAGAGAATTTGAGCAAACAACTACACTAACTACTACGTCACATTGAATAAATTGAGGGTCAATGTCAATTGGCAATGTGAAATAATAATTTAGCCGTTGAGGAGATAATGAGATGAGAGGATGAGAGCCAAAATCACATTACTATTAATCTAAAAACTATTAACAATTAACAACATTGAATTGGCTACAATTGGCGTAATTTTACTGTTGATCTCTTAGTTTTTGATTAATATTTCTTTTCCTTATTCCCTAAGCTTTTAGGGTATACTCTAATCTCGAGTCTTGAAGGTACTCTAGGTCAAATCTAAATCTGTTAAGGGAGCATAAAAAATAAGTAGATATGTAAAAGCACTATAATTAGGCTAAGCAATATGCAATTAGATTAATACTAATAAAAATACACATTAAAAAAATATCTATCACCAATCAAGTCAATCATCATTCAGATCATCATTGGTGGACTTTACGTTTGATTATCGCCGAGGATTTTTTTCCTGTCATTTTTCCTTGGCCATGGAATGAATGATTAATATTTACAATAATGGAATTGTACATTACCCATAAAATAATAAAAACAATTGAAATGACTGACGATCAACAACGAACTATGTAATTGATTCCATTGACAACAATGATGCATTTATCAATGGTAAAGTATACAATTTGATCATCTCCACGTGGCCTTAATGTCTAAAGGGCTCGAGAATCTCCACCAATTCAATAATTCTCTTTTTTTTTTTTTTTTATCTGACGCTGTTTTCGGGTAGTAAAAAAAATGTAATACCTATACAATATTAAAAGTAGCAAAACATTAATTCAAAATTGAAAACAAAATTTCTTGGGCTAATTCCTATGCTAAATTTAAATTCGTTTGAAAATAGCAGAATCAGCAGCCGATCGCTTCCTCGAATGCATTCAGTTCAAAAGGTTTTCGAACGGCGTATATTTTTAATCACTAGAAATAAACGCAAAAAAAAAAACAAATGTTTTTTCAAATTTTGAACTTTAAAAATTATCTTGTGCCATCGACAATTTACTTCTGTTTAACGTTTAATGCCTTGCAAAAACAAGAAATTTTGTCTCGTAATATACGAAAGAAATGGTAAGATTTGTTCATTTGAACAAAAATGGTCTTTTTTAAGTTTAATTTGCATAATTTTTTTTAAAAATCAATAAAAAAGCGTTACAAAAAAACGGAGAGAAGAGATTTACATATCCGTGGTGGCTTCTCCGTTTGTGCCATTTTATATTCCAACGCTGAGGTGAAAATCCAATAGAAGAAAATGGGAAAACGAGCAGATTTTCTTCTTTTCTCATTTCGTGTTCACTCTTTTTGTATTTTCATATGTCCTCAGTTGAGCTTCTCCCTTCCTAATTTCACTTTTTGGATTTTGTTCTCCCCAGATTTATGCATATATTAATAAAAAAAAATACCGAAAATCTAAATTTTTTTTTTCAAGTGTACAAAGCAAACAGGACAAATGAGCTGGATTTCCATTGTTGTCTGTGCTGAGGATTGAGGATGGAGAACACGAAAAAAAAATTCAAGTCTGGTGATTTACCTCAGGTGAGAAAGTATTTTCTGTGTAATTAGAATTCGAAATTATGTAAAATCAGGTATTGTCATGTAGAATCGTAGATTTGTGGGTATTTTGAGTATATGCGGGGTTTTCTTTATTCCAAGAATTTTTCATTTGCTTATTTAATTTTTTTGTATTCTTTTCGATTTCTTGTAAACAGCGTGTGCTGGTGCAGCGGGCTATGAAATTTAATTGCCCCAGTGTTAATTCCCATCCCTCGTTAACGGAATACCTTACCGCGACCTGCGAAAGCGGTAAAATCACAAGATTTGACCCGGAAATGGAGGCAGTAAGAGATGTCGGGATTCAGGAAGCTTTGTCGAACCACGTGGTAAGAAAGAAAGAATTTTTTGTGTACTGTGTTGTATATATACTTGTTTGAACTTTTCAGTGTCCTTATTCACACTGGCCTTTATCCTCACCGGCTTTCCAAGATTGTTATTTAACTGATTATGAATTATCGACCCTAGCAAGATTGGTTCACCTACTTACATATGTTGCTACAAGTGTTATTCGCACTGTTTACTAAGTTATGGATTTATGAATAAATTCTGTATGTTTGACAGGTACTGTCTAGAATTTTTATGCACTTGAGGGTCAAGGATCTTCTTCGATGTCGGCAAGTTAATCGAACTTGGGATGAAATTGCTTCCACTGTGCTCCGTCAGCTGAATGTGTGCGTTTTTAATCACAAGTTGTTGCAAGGAAGGGAGCATATCATCACATTTGGGATTGAAGGGCAAGCAAGAGAGATTTTGGCCCCTATTCGTGTGCTAACGAAGGTCGAACGGGGAAGTACTCAGAATTTTAAGGCCTTAACCAATTGTATTCGAGTTTCAAGAAAATTTCCGTGTACTGGAATTGAATTGAAAGCTAGACCCTGGAGTGTGAGCAATGTGGAAGTTAAGAAGTTTTTCAAGTTTTATGGACAACATATTAAACTGCTTAAGATTGACTACGCATTTCAAACGGTCCATTCTCTCCGGCAAATACTACAAGTGAGTGCTCCTAACATGGAAAAGCTTGTGTTAGTTAATGTTGGAAATTTTTCTCGTCAAATTGACGTGATTTACTCTCTCAATCCAAGCACAATGTCATTGTGGCTGCCATCGTTGAAAATTATTGACTTCTGCCCAAGAGTTGAGAAAATATGGAGCTCCAGGTTGTTAGCGTGGTTCAGCGTATGTCGTGGACTAATTTTGGCCGCCCCAAATCTAGAAAGAATCGACAACTTTAATTCATCCTTAACGGAAGCTGTAGTTCAAGCAAATAAGATTCATACCATTACATCGTATACGTTAACTGCTGAGCCCAAAGAACCCGAATCGCTGCTTTATTTCGCACGGGCGGCACCGAAATTACACACCTTAAAAATAGCGAGCTTTATTTCAGCATGGGATACAACTACTTATAATGGATTTTGTCAAGCTCTTGTGAATCTTCTGAAATCTAGTCAAAATTCTTTGAAAACGCTGCAGATGGAACCACTTGGGATTCTAATGAACTATCAGCTACCAGAACTTCCGAACCTGAAGAACTTGGAGATATGTCAGGATGTACATTTTATAGATCGCTTTTCTTCAGTTCCCTCACACCTCAGGGCAAAACACTTTTGCTTCTTCCCTCCGGAACAAAGCTTAGCTCAGACTTTCACAAGCTTAAACAAATTCCGACTAAAACTATCCCTTGTTTACGATAGAATTGATGAGTACTTGCCCAGTACTGGGGAAAACACTGTAAATGATCATAATCGAAAATTGTTAACAGTGAAAATAATGGAACTTTCATGCCGTTTGGATTCTACTGTAATTTTGACTTTGAGCCACATGTTTCCTAATGTTACTTCCCTAGTATTGGACTGGCTCAAATTTCAAAAACACAAACCACATTGCATTTGGACTTTTTCATTGCCTTTAAAAAAGATTGAGTTGTACTCATTCAGTTTTCTCTGGGAAAAGGGATCAGAACCAGGTACCGCGATGGATAATTTTTTTACCGGCATCCCGGAACCAATTTGTAAGAATTTACAACAAAGAGACAAGTTGCTTCATGTGGATGCGGATATTTTTCGAACAGAGCCCTCTATTTGTTCGTTTAAAGGTAATTGTGGTATACATATGCCTAAATATTTAAATATAAATAATATAAATATACTTGCACACTTGTTGACCAATTTATAGTTTCTAATCCCTGAGGTTAATAAATAATCATAACGTAAATGTTCAATCAGTGTTGTTTTTTATCGGAGAAATTCCGACTTTTATTTTCTAGATTTGCAAGAACTGAAGATACGATTCAATTTTGATGGGCTCCTTGGTTTACGTCTGTTGAATGCTCATTGTCCACTTATATCGAAAGTCACGGGTTGGTATGCCTTCGAACTCTTGCCACTACTGAAGGTGTCTTTTCTGTTCGACTTTTTCCATCCAATGTCACCAGGTGTGTGATCGAAGTCGCTAGTCGCTTCAAATTAAACGTTACAACAATATGGGACCAAAATATTTTGTACACTGAAAACCAATATTGATTATTCATCTCCGGGTCCTGGGTGATTTATACTCGATTTTATGTTTGCAGAATTGGTGTCTGGTCTCAATGTCATCGCACCTTTTGTTACGCTGATCCATAGCGCGGATGATCAGTTCTGAATGTATCCAGAGGGAGCCAAAGATTGCTCTTCGTACTATTTCTATTTAGTTCATATAAGATTACTAAAAATGGAAATGGAGTAATTAATCTAGTCGTCCGTTTGGTTTCTTCAGTATTAAATAAGTATATTTGATTTATTGTTGTATTGTAATTACAGAATGTACCTTTACTTTGCAATTTGCAATACGTGCGCGAAGTTAGGATAATTTGAGGTGTTTTGTAAAATGTTCAGATGTTGATTAGTTACCTATAGATTTTCAAGATTTAAACTTCTTTTGTAGTTTTGTAGGTGAATAACAACTAAGTTACAACGTTCCAAGTATTGTATGTACCTATGTATGTAACAATGTAACAAGAAGAAAAGATATGTACCTATTCCTAAAACATATTATTTAGATGTATGTATATGTATGTATAACTCAGGCTATGCTATATTACTACATCAGCCTTGGCTGACAAACAATTCGAGTTTGAACGTTCCAATTCCAAGTCCACTCTCTATAGTCGTTTTAAAGGATAGTTATTTATAATAACTGTTAAAAAAGTATTTGCTACTAATAAATTACCTCATTTTCGTTTTGTTTAACATTGCCTTGTACTTACCTAAGTACTTAAGTAAGTGAATCTGAACAGTGAGCAAAAAAGAAGGAAAACCGCTTTTGGGAACGCCATGCAAGTGTTTAGCTGTTTTGTTTACGTAGAATATGCGGTTTTAGTTTCAATATTAATAGTTAATTATAATTACCTGTGTGCGTTTCTTGCTTATTGTCATGATTCGTATTGTTTGTATAATTACTACACTCGCCACTTGGATTGCACTTCCTTGGATTTCTGTAAATATGTGAAGGCGTGATTACTATAGCTTACGGAGGACAGGTATGTGCTATATTCTTGGTTCTTTTTCGGCAATGTTTTAGCGCCATGGAGGTGTTTTTCATATTTATTTTTAAAATCCCGGCGAGCAATTTGCTATTAGTATAGCCCATAGGCAATATTGAATCTCCAAGTAATAATATTTTGGATTAAAGCAGATGCTATTTTGTATTCTATTATATGATTATATCAGATTATCAGAATTTAAAGCAAATGTAATCAGCTAATGATACGTATACATATGATATAAGTACCTACCTAATGTTGTCATTAGGTAGGTCTTGTCATCCGGTAAAGTATCCGCGCAAAGACATAGGTACATAGGCAGGCGAACAAAATCTGGCGGCAAATTTAACCGCAACTCTTGCCGGGAAAAAGCACAACACGACAACACAAAACTGACAAAACACGAAGTTAATTGCATCAGTTGATCATTGTCATTAACACAAGACGTGACAATACAATTGTTAGCTACAAACAAAAACAAAAAGTTAGAACAAGAACACTCAAAAGTCAAGATTAGGGTTTGGAATGCTACCGGGCAAAAAAAAAAAACAGAATAGACTTACGAAATGAATTGCATCAACTTTCTAGCTTGACTTGACGGATTTGCAATTTCGTTTTGTTGAACGCAAATCCGGGGATGTTTGAAACGCCTCAAGTCATCTGCGAATTTGGAAGCAATTTATAATTATTTATTGCAGCAGAGCTTCTTTTATTGGATAAGTGCAAGCAGTTAATTATTGGAAAACGGGTGAATTCCTGAAGAATTCAAAATTGGTCGGAGGTATAGGTTCATTTTGGTATTATGACTTTCGCGATGGCTACATCAGCACAGGCTACAGAAACCGAGAATTCACAAGTTCAGGTAAGGTCAAAGGTCAATATGGCACAATGTTTGTACAGTATTGTTAATCGCATTTCTCAAATCTTTGACTGCAACATTGTTACTTACTGGCAATGTTAAACCGGGCAAAACTCATAATTTAGTATTGTTGTTAAATTTTCTGATTGTTAGAGCTGGATCAAGACATCATAATGCATTTGTTAGAGCTAGACCAAGACATCATTTTGATTGTGAAATTTGATTTTTTTAAACCCTACAGGCTTCACAGATTTTGGTTTTCCATCCTGGATCACGCAACCTACGATTTGGAAGAGCTTCTGATTCTCAACCAGAGACTATACTTCATGCCATTGCCCGTCGTCGAAGTATTCCGAGCCATCCGGTACAGTTCAATATGGTCCATCAAGATCCTTTAGTTCCTTTAAATCCTTTAAAGCTTCAAGCAAAATTTCCTCCAGAGGTCGAATCTGCCCGACTTCAACTTTGTCACACACTACAGACATCACTAAAAACGGATTGCAGTCCAAGGTTTGTGAAGTGTTTCTTCGTTTGAATTGATCTGTTAACATGTTCAACAGCTTAAGGTATATAAGTCATAAAGTCGAAAATCATTCTTTGTAGGTATGCCACACCGAGTCAACAGATTGCAGCATTTAATAAAAGGTCGAAAACGGATATTTTGTCGACCATTACTCCACAACGAGATTTTACGGATCAATCATTTGTGGTGGGAGACGATGTTTTGGACGCTGACCCCAAGGAATTTAACATCCATTTTCCGTGGAAGAGAGGGCAGCCCAATATACATTCGGAAGTTGGAGGTTCAATATCTGCAGTATTTAATGACATGGAATCTATTTGGACGTGGTGTATTACACAAAAACTAGGCATTCCGATGACTGATTTACAGGTAAAACTGAATTTCATCTGGCCCATTAAAATTATGTGTATTACATCATTGCATGTTTTTTGTAATTACTTGTGCGTACTACACAGTTTTGGTGTAATGGTGTTTATTTTTACTACAGAACTACAAAATCGTTATGATAGTACCTGTGATGTTTGACCGAGTTCATGCCAGAGAAATGCTCAATCTTGCACTAAATAAATTAGGGTTTGGAATGGCCTTTATCATACAAGATCATGTTGCAGCGACTTTTGGCAGTGGCTTACCTTGCGCCACGGTCCTGGATGTGGGAGATCAAAAAATATCGGTATCATGTGTTGAAGATGGAATTTCTTACCCTCAAACAAGAGTACGTGCTCAGCAAAAAATTCAAGGATGGTTATAAATAGTTAAATAGAAATGCATTAGCATTTAATTGGTTGTGTTTATTTGCGATTACTTTTGTTCTAAAGATCGAGCTGAAATACGGTGGAGGAGACCTAACATTGGCTCTGTGGAATTTATTATCTCAGTGTGCAGTGCCCTTTAATCTTGATTTTGAATGTCCTTGGGATTTGCATTTTTTAACTTCTCTCAAAGAACGATTTTGCCATTTTGATTTGAATCGTTGCGGACCGGTGGAAAAAACCATCACTTGGGCTAAACCAGGAGAACATGTAAAAAATTATAATGTACTTCTTGGGGACGAACTGCTAATTATTCCTCTGAGTTTTTTCAACCCGGATTTGCTTAAAGGATCTGTAGATTCCCACGGAGTTGTTGCAAATATAAGAACGTTTGCTCAGAGTAATCTTTCTGATGACCCCTTTGACTCGGTATTTATAACGGAAACATCGGTAGGTGTTTACAATATTTATTGTACATGCATATACTTGTGTATTTCATGCTTAAGTGTTCAACAAAAAAGTGAAATAATTTTCAGAGGAGATGTATAAAAGAAGCAGAAGGTGAAATCGACGAAGAATACCTGGACGAAGCTAAAGATCATGAAAGTTCTATTGAAAAAACAAATAAAATTGATACGGACCAATTGTTGAGTGTGGAACAAGCAGTATTGCAAAGTATCGACTCATGCAGTAAGTTCGGTGTTTACTTTCCTATTGACAACTCGAAATTTCATGATTTGCAATGGTAGCTGACTTTGCAATGAATACCATTGTTACTCATGCACACTGGTGTTTTTTGTTTAATTTTTTCTGTAGATCTGGGAGACGACCTGAAGCGTAGACTGTATTCTTGCGTTCTTGTGGTGGGTGGTGGGTTCAAGTTCAAAGGTCTGGGATCTTGGCTTCAAAACAAAATAACAATGAGTACGCCTCGCGTGTTCAGATCAGGTAATTCCCATATATAATGAACTATTTGACCCAGTGACTTTATCGGTAGCACTGTTGGCTGAAAATACAGGGTGGTCCACAAATAGGGGCATAACTTTTTTCAAATTTTAAGCCAGGGGAGTGTGCTAATTTTTTTGACAATATTACCAAAATATAGC
>JAQGBT010005830.1:0-13602 GCA_034698585.1 Disparrhopalites patrizii
ATATATATATATATATGGGGAATGTGATCATATTTAATATAATATTGCGATAGTAATAATAATAATAGGTTAATCATTAATTTTGTCCCATTTAATCTTCGGTCCTAATCCTAATCTGAAAACCATTTAATCCCCCATCTCTGTTTATTACGTTGCATTCGAGGATTTTTTTTACAGTAAAATAAACGAGCACAAGCATGCGAAGCCCGGTGTCTGTACGGAACAAGCAAGGATAAATGCAACGGTCTGTCTTCCTACTCCATGCTGCAGGGACCTGCCCCCTCGTTCGATAATCCTTGGAAAAGTGGGAAATTTTGTGTTTGTGAATCAGTTGAAAAGCAAAATTAAAATCTTAGTTTGCAGCACTTTTTACTTCAATAAAAAGTACGAGCTTCAAAAGTGTCAAATAATTTTCGTTTAGAACGCATTAATGCCATTGAATATTTGTGTTATATAAAATCAGAGTAAGTTAACACAAAAACTTGAAAGTCAAAGGTCAAAGCTGTCCTTTATAAATTGAAATTCCTGTGTTACAAATTACAAATAACAATGATCTTATAATGTAACTCGTTTTGTGAATACAAAAATCCACGGTGGACGCTTTTAAATTAAATCAATTCCATCATAATTGGTATCAGCTTGTGCAACATTCTATTGTCAACATACAATTGAACTTTAATTGAGCTTGAAAATGTACTGTGTCAAAATCTGAATTGGGCTTAAAATATAAATTACCTATGGTTTGGCTTTTATAATCGATCTGAAGTTAAAGTGGAGCGATAAGTGTGCATTGGATTTCAACATTGCATTTTCGCGGCATTAGAAATTGAATTGAACCTCGATTTCGATTTGAAAGCGAACAAATCTAAAGTTGAACCAATTTAAGTGCGGATGAGTCGGTCGTGTTCGGCTGAGGGTTTTCTTCCTATTAAATCCATTCTAAAGAGTCTGGTGAGCTAGTGTTTAAAGTTTTGAGTACAATTTTTTGATACTTATACACAGCAAATTCAAATACTAAACAATGGAAACTGATTAACCAAGCGTGTATTTAATTGTCGAGTTCAGAGTTCTGTTTCTTAACTTATAATGAGTCGGCACTGCGGCAGCCAAGTTTAATTTATTAGGTGTTCATTGTTTCCTGATATAAATTTTAAAATGTCATTAATTTTTTTTGCTTCTTTTTTTGCTCCCAATTTTGTTTCAAATGAAAAGTCTGCTATTTTTTCCAGCAAACAGCTTCCTTTAACGCACCTTACGAATTTCAAAGTTGTCATCAATTTGTATTTCAATGTCAAATCGCGAATATTTGTGTTTAAGAACAAATTCTGTCTTCCTCTGAACTTCCAGTTTGGTTGATGAAGCGGCAATGCTATCATAGTCACCTATTAGTTTTATTTAATCCTATATACGTTGATCGTATAAATGATAGTATTTTTAGAAACGATTTTTTATGTATGACCTGACGTGTGTTGAGGTTGATTAATCGAAATTTGTGATTGTGAAAATACAGGTTTCTTAATGGTGTCCTCTACACTCTGTAAGGAAGAAGTCTTGGATCTCAGGAACACAAAGGAAAATGGCATCCGGTCTTTGAAGATATGATTGAGACATAATGGACATGGATGATAGACCCCACAGATGCAATGTGTGTGACAAAGGCTTCACCCGGAAAGATTCTCTGCGTCTTCACCAACGAACGCACACGGGAGAAAAGCCCTACGTTTGTTCAACGTGCGGTTCCGGCTTCACCTGCAAATACAACCTCACAACTCACGTCCGTCGTCATGTGGGAGAAAAGCCATTTACTTGTTTGACATGCGGCTCAAATTTTTCTAGGAACACGGATCTCAAGAAACATGCCCTTACTCACACGGGAGACAAGCCCTACAAATGCACAATATGTAATCTAAGTTTTTCTACCAAGTATACCCTCACGTCCCACCAACGCATCCATACGGGTGAGAGGCCCTACAAGTGTGACCAGTGCTCAAATACATACACAGTTAGGTCAGGCCTAATCTACCACCAAAGGACTCACACCAAGGAGAAGCGCTTTATTTGCGACGTGTGCGGGACAAGCTTTTTGCACGCCAACCAACTGCGGCGTCATATGAAAACACACAAGTTTCATACAAAGGCAAAATACGACGTGAAGCCTGAAGAAACTTCACCTATTAAGCACCAGAATGTATCAGACGGAGACGCACAATTCCCGGAGACATTCCAAACCAGTTCGACGAGCTTCGCAAATCTCTTCCCTGGCAATAATTCTCCCGAATGCGACCATCAACATCCGCCAATTATGGAAGAATTTGCGGGAAGCAGTTTTGATCATGGAAGCTTCAGCACTTTAAGTAATACAAATTTCCCAATACTTCCTTTTGCTGATACATCACCACATTCTACGCCAGCAGCTGAAGACTCTGAGGATGTGTCCGGGGATGTGTCAGAGGATGAGTCAGAAGAGAAGTCGAAGAATGAGTCGGAAAACGAGTCCAAAGATGAGTCGGAAATCGAGTCCAAAGATGAGTCGGAAAACGACTCAAAAGATGAGTCGGAAAACGACTCAAAAGATGAGTCGGAAAATGAGTCAAGAGATTCCGAAGATGAATCAGAGGATGCTGGGCATGAGGAAGATAGTGATGTATCTGTAGAACCCGAACAGTCTGCTCAAATATACGTGTGTGGTGTGTGTGGACGCTTTGGTGAAAGCCAGCAGTTAATTGCCATCCACGTAAACACAGAGCATAAATAGTCATTTGTATAAATGTTTTTCAAACATTTTGGCCTATGTATTTGCTAAAACGTCATAATTATTTTTTCTGGTTAGATTAATAGTAAGACAACGCCAAATGTAGCTCGGATGAACAGAAGCTTTGAGTTCAGTATTACGTGTCACGGATAAAACAGAAGTACGTATGTATATACATATAGGTACATGTATATACTAAATGTTAAAGTCAAATTGTCAAATGTTTAAGTTTGTAGTTCGTATGTGCCAACGGATATTACTTATTAATTTAAGACTGATTCCAGATTACTCGTGCCTTTTTTTACGTATAAAAATTTGATACTGTAAAATACACAAATTACATGAACAGTATACATTTATTTTTATCCTTATGGCGTGAAAATTAGAAATTAATTCACGTCTTTATTCAAACAATAATTACTAAAATCAGAATGAATCAAAGAATCAATTGAATAAATGAAAACTAAAAAAACTATTTCAATTAAATCGCGAGACAATACTTGGTCAAGACACAAGCCGTTCTTTACCTCTTCTAAGCCAAAACCAATTTTTTCGCCCTTTCTCTTTCTTCTCTACAAGAGCGGCTTCAAGTTCCTCCAATTTCTGCACAAGTGTCTGGATTTTCATACGCACAGCTGTTAGCTGCTGCTGACTTTCACTGTCCTCAACGCTGAGCCGATCCATGTCGTCCTCCGGGATCAGACGCCAAGTCCCACGGACATTGTAACTTTCTCGAATTTTGCTCTCCAGTCTTTCCTTCTCTTCATTAGCTTCGCGAAGCTCCTCCTCACACCTATGATGAGCCATCCATATCTTCTTATGCCGGTTTCTAGTCATCGTGATATTGTCAAGACCCATGTGACTGAAATATTTGTGCTCTCGCTGCAAAATAGTCCTTGCCTTTGCCTGAAAGTGCCCTATTTGTACATGGTCAGCCTCCTGGGCCTCATCCAACCGTTTCTGCTCCGCCAACTTCTCTCGCAAATTATCGTTGTCCAGCTGAAGCTTCCGGATGTGTGCCTGATTGGCCTGCATGGAGACTTCGTATTGCGCACTCGCTCGGTTTTTTTCTTGAATGCGCCGGCGCAGTTCTGCATTTAGGGGGAAGTACGTGTCGGTGTACATTGCGGTACAAGTTTCCTGGATCCTCTGCGCATATTTCTGCATCAGCGCCTCTCCTCCAAGCTTCCTTTCCGCCATGTACGTGAGAATAGCCCAATCCAAAAGATTGTCCTTGTACTGATGGAGCTCGTCATCCTCCACACCGACATGTTCGGAGCACAAATATTGGCAGAACTCCTGCTTGAACCGGGCGATGACCCCGTGGGCCGCTACTTCATTCTGGTGTGTGGCCGTGGATTCGGCAATTGTCTCCGCCCTCATGAACTCGGAGGCGGAGGAGGAGATCTCCTCACCCCAAATCTCGATGTAAGGGCTCAACATCTCTGCCGTCACCTGTTGACCTCCAATCTTCTTGGTAACCAGGTGAGGCGGGGATATGATGAGTCTCACGAAATCTCGGATTTGCTCCCGAAAGTCCTCGTCAGGGGGGTTGAGGACAGAATTCTGGAGGAATTCCTTCCCTGGGTGCGGCATGAGGAACATCCCGAGGTTTGTGTAACAACTCATGATGTCCCTGCGGGGCGTGACATTCTCCTTGGGGACATCCTCCGTGGGAAACATTGTGTCTTGGTAATAGTTCCTATCCCCGGCGAAACGGTCCTCCCCGTGATAGCCGAGTGCATACTCGGAATAAAACTGGAAATCCCGGACGAGGAAGACGAAATGAGGCCGCTCCTCCTCTATGGCCTCCTCATTGGTAATGGCTTTTGCGTAAGCGGAGAAATAATGGATGTTCTGGAGGAGATTCTCCTCGATCTTGCACTTGACGTTGTAGATCATGACGGAGGAGATGAGATTGCTGAGGCCGTAGATGACAGCATTTTGCTCGAAGGTCGTGTGTTGATCGAAAAGTCCTTGGCAATCCAGGAGGAGGACGGCTACTGCTTCCTTCCCGTTGTTAATCACGAAGGGGTCCGAGTACAAGTTAATTCCAACCGTTGTTCGCTCCCGCCCACTCCTCCAGCTGAATTGTTCCTCCGGAGGCAACTCCCGCTCAAACCAGCCGGCACTTCCCCGGAATTTAAGGTAGCGAACAAAGTAATTGAGGATGTAGGATTTCCCTTCCCGACAACTCCCGTTGATGGAGAGGATCACCAAGGGTAAATTCCAAACTTTGCTCAACACGGAGGTGAAGGCGTCCTTGTCCAGGTCGAAGCCATGTTCCTTCAAGTGGAGGATTTGGAGGACCTTCCCGGGAGGTTGGGGGGTTGGAAAATAAAAAGGGTTTTTATTTAATTCAGAGGCCGGGGACGCTTCGTCCTCGCGGGTTGTTTTCAGGTTGAAAGAGGGCTTAATTGGTACGGTGGGCTTGGACTTCCCCGAAGGGGAATTCTGGCCAAGCAACTTGGAGGTCTGGAATTTTTGGATCAAACTCTGGACGCCGGTTCTGGACAGATCGTCGTTACTGTCCATGGTTAAAATGCTCGGGGAAACACCATGTGTCTGGACAATATTTAATTGTCGAATGTTTCACCATCGCAGCCAAGGCAGACTGGAAGTATGAAAGCATTTACGGTGATTGAGCGTTCGTACATCAATTATGATTATTAAAGTTTGTTATCAAATTCATGAATGCGATTACGTTACTTGCATTTAACCTGTGAACATTCTGTGATGATCTTGCTGTCATTCATATAGGTGCATATTTGTCGTGTATTCAGTATTTATTATGCTTTATCGGAATTCCGGCGTCACAAAAACACTTGAGAGTACAATCAAAAGGGGCATAGGGATGCATACAAACTTTAAAACTTTCCGCGTGCTCTGATGATTGTGTATAAAACCTGGATGGGGAAAATTCACTACCAGTGGTAATATTTGCAAGCGTATCCACTAGCGAAGCAACACACGCACAGTAAGAAATTTAGCTGGAATTTCCTTGCGCTATACCTATATAGACACTGTGCAATTCCTGAGTGATAAATTTTACGTCAGATAATGGCCGTTTGGAACTTCATTAAATGAATTTGAGAATTGTATTATTTTTATTTATTTTTGTTATTGTTTTGTATTATTTAAACTTTTTCATTTTAATTCCGTTCGAATTTTGTCTAAATACCGACTTGAAAAATAGCAATTTCAAGTTTCAAGTACGATACCAATATTCAGCTTTGCAAAATTTGTGGACCCGCAAGCTCAGCGGGCATAGGAAAAACCACAAAGAATTTCAGGGGAAATGATCCTATCGTCCCAGAAAATTGGTAATTCGCCACAAAAGCAAATTTTTAGGAGAATTGGTTTAAAATAAAAAAGCGTATTTTCAGGTTCCGGTCGGGTCCAGTGTTGCTTTTTATTTACTTACAATTAGAATCAGTGGTGAGCAAACTGGTGACTTTGGTCACCCGGGTGACCATTCGACAATTTTGCTGTGACCATGACCAACATTTGGGTGGCTTCAACTGACATTAGTATTACAGATTGTCAGTTCAAAACTGTTATGCAGAAATTACAAAATGCCTGTTTCTAATTAACACCGCAGACAACACAAATTTTGCAAAAGTGAAGGCAAAGTCAACAGGCACATTAATTGCCGTAATATTAACAGTTTTCATGATTTTTTTTTCCAGTGAAGTATTTATGGCGTTACGCGGTTACATCTTCGATAATTCAAATCAATGCACACTACAGAGAGTAATGTGCGCTCTAAGAACAAAACGAATGGATTAGTAAATTAGCGCAGATTAATTTAATGCTGAATGCTCGCTCGCTTTGAATGTCCTCTAGACCATTCGGTGCTAACATGAGTCCCTCACACGATCGTGGAAGTACAAAAAACGCAAAGAAAGCGATATAAAGAAATGTATCGCTAGATATATACCTAAACATATAAAAAGCGACAGTTTACGATACAACTTGGTGTATTGTTTATGTATATACGTTTGGTATAACTCACCTAGTACATAGGAGTATACTGTGCTAGGATGTCGTTAATGCTGCTGGTAATTGAGGAAATACTGCGCGATATAGCGCTAAATTCGTGTACGCCGCGATTCGTTATACGCACGCACACGTAATTATACTTTTTTTCATGCGGCACGCTTTGCACCATACCACTACAGTCGACTCTCTTTATAACAGTCCCCTGTATAACAGTACTTTCGTTATAACAGCAGCAAAAAATGCTCCCCTCAAAAACTTTCTCCATTTGTTAACATAGAACTGTCTGTTCTCTATAACCGTTTTTAGCTATAACAAGCGAAATTTGATGCTTTATAGGGTGCTGTTATAGCGACAGTCGACTGTATAGCACAATCTGTACTTCCACGATCACGTGGGGATTGTTATATTTGTGTACTTTTGAAGTTACGATATGTAAATTTCTTTGTACCGTTTTCGTTTAATTTTTCTGTACTTCCACGATCGTGTGAAGCAGCGTATCTGCAGAACGCAATTTTGACGCGGAGTAAAAAATTGGCCAGTGGTAGTGTTTTTTCTTGTATAGAATTACCCGGTAGATTTTTAGTGTACCGTTACAGTTGAAATTTGCGTTACGTTTGCCCAATTTTAATCGGATTATTGCCAACATTTTTTGTTATTTTCAGCGCGCAATAATGAGCTTTATTTTCGACAAACATTGTGCGGAAACTACGCTGTTATTGCACCCTGTAACCGGGTCGGGTTTTCCATAATTTTGGGCAAATATACATAGTAAACTCCCAATATTTTCCATTCAATACTTCGGTCTGGCTCAAGAAGTATTTTCATTCGGCAGCCCTATGCTCCCACAATGAAAGCAGCTCACTCTCGTTAATGCTATTTGTGCTATAATGTAAAATAATTTTTTAATTTTTCCCCCGTGACCATTGATTGCTTCTAAAAACGAATTGTGACCTCATGTTGGAAAAGTTTGCTCACCGCTCACTTAGATATTTCCGTCGCGCATTTTTTCCCAGGGATTTTCCCTAAAAGTGCAGGTTTTTTATCTACGTAAACAAGGATAAAACCTCTCCAGGGTCCAGGGGTAGCAGCAACCCATTGCAAGTGTCAATTTTGAAATAAAAAAAATAAAAGAAGCAATGATGAACAAAGGAACTCTGGGAAGGCTAATTACTGGGAGAGCCAGCGATAAACGATACGCGTGACATGAGAGAAATCATACAAAAATACAGGGCCATTGCCCATTCCTTTCCACTCCAACTGTCACTTGTTCTGGTGGACAATTTGTGTAGACAGCACTATCTTAGTAGCACTTTATACGCATTTTTACAGCTGTTTATTAGACTTTTTGTGTACACTTTATTTATAATTTCATCGTTATAACTACATCATTTACCTTTTTAATTCTAATTCTAATAATAAGTCGAAGAGATGTGATTGTGATTTGTGATTGAGTGCCAAGAAAATGTTGTGCCTGGCTTGTACTTTGTACACTACAGTCGACTCTTGCTATAACAGCACCCTATAAAATTTTGTTTGTTATAGCTAAAAAGTGTTATAGAGAACAGACATTTCTATGTTAACAAATGGAGAAAGTTTTTGAGGGGAGCAACTTTTGCTGCTGTTATAACGAGAGTACTGTTATACAGGGGACTGTTATAGAGAGAGTCGACTGTACAGTATACACAATATTATTTGGCTAATATTATAAAACACGAGAGCCAGTAACTGCCGGTTGTTGTATTCCAGTTCCATACAAAAGGAGATTTGAAAATCTTAATTTTTCTCAACAAAAAATTTACAATTCTTCTTCTCCCATTGTCCACTGTAAATGGCAGGTACTTTATACGGAAATGGACTCCCAATATTTCGGTATTTGAAAGTTAAAAGCTCTTATTTTAAGAATTTTGAGCCGATCAAAAATTTATGTGATTTTATAACCTATTCTATTCGTAGTTCGAAGTGACTACGTAGATTATTTTGTTCCGTAAAAGAAAGTAATAGTAAAAAACAATATCATTTTTTTTTTGTATTTCAGTCCAGACCGGATAAAAGTGCGTTGCATGGATAGCATTTAAATGCCTTTCTGTCGCAACCATCTGAAACGAAAATATTTTGGATAAGAGACAACAGTAAATATGGATTCTGCACAACCACCACGGAATTCAGCTCCCGAAGCGCCGGAAGTGACCCACAGTGACAAGCCTTATAAATGTGATGTGTGTCACAAGAGATTCAAGACCAAGAAATATATCAAAAATCATGAGCGAATACATACCGACGAGAGACCCTACTTGTGTTCCATTTGTGATTCCAGTTTCCTGAGGAAATGTGACCTAACCCGGCATACTCGGGGTCATACGGAGGAAAGACCTTTTTGCTGTCTGACCTGTGCTTCATCCTTCCCCACAAAATCCCGCCTCAGAACTCACAGTCGAATTCACACCGGAGAGAAGCCCCATTCTTGCCAAACTTGTGCTGCAAGGTTTCTTCGAAAATCCGACCTCAACACGCATTCCAAGATGCATACGGGTGAAAGGCCTTTCGTGTGTCTGACATGTGGTTCCAGTTTTTATAGAAAATCACATCTCAGCCAGCACAGTCTTATACACACCGGGGAAAAGTCCTTCAAATGTGACCTTTGCCCCAAAACCTTTTTGTACAGCTCCAACTTCCTTCAACATAAGAGGAATCATGCCAACTCCCAAATTTGTTTTTGTCCCACCTGCGGGGCACGATTCAAGTGCGAAAATGATTTGCGTTATCACCTTCTAGCAGTTGCCAATGGGGCGTCGTCCACATGTAAGTTGGAGTCGGAAGGAGTTGATCCAGGCCAACAGAATTCTGGTGGCGACGGGAACATTCCTGATTCAAAGACAAAAACCAAGAGGTCCAGGAAGTCCGGTAAATCCGCCACATTAGCTACTGACAATAATGTTGTCAATCAACCAACTTCGCCTCAAACTGAGGATCTCCAGGAAAACCGCAACACCCTTGGAACAGAGCCTACGGCAAAGACTCGGAAGTTGCGTCCTGGTAACTCAACAAAAAAATATTTGAATGTTACCGTAACTTGTGATAGTACATCATCAGACCTCGGAAATACCGCTAAAGACACTCTGGATTCCGGGGGAACTTCAAACAATCAAGATGACCAGACATTGGCTACATTTGCCATCTCAATGTCTGACCCAGTAAGTCCTGATGCTGGTGATACAACCCCGGAAGCTCTCAAGGACATTGATCTTGTCTGCACAACAAAATCTGTGCCAGCAGAATCTCCACAGCAGATACCTCCAACGTATGCAGAGGCTATTACGGTTGTTCACGAAGTCAGATTTATAGACTCACGACAACAGGACGAACTCCGAGAGAGCAAGGTAGTTAAATTGGACATGGAAGAAACTAATGGATCCGTTAAAGGGACGGATCAGGAGCCTGATCATCATCCAGGAGAGCGGAGAGATTCCCAAATTGAGGATTCTATATCTGATGAGACACATGGGATTGATTGGGAAATATTTCCGGAGACACCCAAGAGCGTTGATGACAACGCTTTGTCGCCCAGTTTGCCTAGTCCTGGAGAATCCATGGAAATAACATCTCCAAAAGAATGTGCCGATACCGTCACTCCCGATGGAATATCTCCAAGGCTTGATCCGGAGAAGGCACCAAATGAGACCAATGAGCATGTGACCAATGAGCTGGAGGAGATGGACATTGAATTGCCCGAGAAGACGACTGTCCAAGCTCCCCAAAAGTGCTTCGAAATAATTGTGTGTGATATTTGTGGTTATTTTTGCGAAAGCCATGAGCATCTTGCCTTCCATCTCAACACGGAGCATCAACTTCCCCGTGTCAAGCTGTATTTACAAGCATTTTAGTAGTATATAGACTATAGACTATACATATTATCAGCTTTTTTCAAAGACATTTTCATAAGTATATATGTCCATTTTTTGTCCTGGTGTGATATGATATGAATATAAGTTATAAATATAATCAAATCCATTCTTCTGAAAATTGATACTTCTCCTCAGTACTCGAAAGTTGGTTTGGAATAATAAAATAGACAATGAATTTTTGGAAAAGATAAAGAGGCTTTTGAGAAAATTGCTTTCCCTGTCCTTTTCCGGACGCTCCAGGTTCACCATGTGTCGCCCTTAACTTTGGTCATTTTTGTCCTGTTATTTTTTTCAGTACAGTCGACTCTCTCTATAACAATCCCCTGTATAAGAGTACTCTCGCTATAACAGCAGCAAAAAATGCTCCCCTCAAAAACTTTCTCCATTTGTTAACATTGAAATGTCTGTTCTCTATAACAGTTTTTCGCTATAACAAGCGAAATTTGATGCTTTATAGGGTGCTGTTATAACGAGAGTCGACTGTACAAACAATTACGATGGCCTAAGATATCTGAGGTTGAAGCTGAACGTAATACTTTTGTACTGATACTGAAAACGTGAAAGCATGCCAAATGGACTTAAACCGGTTTGAAACTACCGTCATATTTTGTTTTGTAAATAATGTAACAGGCGCTATATGCAGAGGGATTTTATATTAAGTATATCCGTATTTTCACATCCATCAAATGATCAAATCGAAACTCTCAAATTCTCAACTAGTATACAAATCGAACCAAGAATTGCAAAAATTCAGACACGAGGTTAAGGGTCAAGCTATATATATTATGCCAAATTTTCGAGGCGGTAATTTGTACACGAAGTTTAAATTTTTTTAAAAAGAAGAGCAGAACTGGTAATTGGTAAAAAAAAATTTAATTAGGGGTAGATATAATGAAAAAAGGCATTGAATAAAAGTACTTTAAAAGTGTGATAAAATTTTTTGTTTTTTTGTTTTTGTGTGTATATACATGATCAAACGATGGTGACAGCAATAAAATGGGAGTGAACTGAAAAAATGCTGAAATTTAAATGGAAAATTCGTTATTTTAAACTTGTTGCACAGAAATCGTATAATTAGAAAACAAGTACTCATACATATTTTGCTTAAAAATAAATTTGCAGATACTAATAAAAATGCGCATTTCGTCAAAAGCGCCATTTTCTTTTCGAAATTTGCGCAGATGACGTAACTTTGGTCAATACTTGTTTAACTGGTCAGAACTTGTTGTTAATTTTTTCCGTAGACACGTAATATAATTCTGTTACAACAATTAATAATCTTCTCACACCAAGATAGAGGTACATATAGAGGAGCTCAAAATGTTTCATTATTCCCAGTGCATCGACATTAGCATGACACGTGCCAATGAAACAAGCGCTACTAAACCAACGCTTTACTTGTTTACTTCAAAATTAACCCTTTAACCAGTGCTTTATTCCCATTATTATATTTGCAACTGAATATAACTGACTATTTTGTAATTTTCTGTATTTTTACGATACTGTATTCTATTTTAGCAATACAGTGGACTCTCTCTATAACAACTCTTCTTATAACAACGTTGACTCTATAAAAATTTTATTTTTCAGTCCTTCGTATATATAGTGTATACATATTAAAGGTTCCTTGTAACAATTTTTCTACATATGTATAACAACCATTTTGCCCTTCCCTTCATGGTTGTTATAGCCAGAGTCCACTGTACAGAACACAAACTCAGGGCATTTGTATGGCTCATGCGGGTTATTATAGAAACCTGAATGATTGCCTTGTCATTATAGCCATACGCATATACCGGTACTTGCGAAAAACGAATTTGCAAACGCTCAATTTGGCGCAGGGGAACAATATGATGGAGAAAAGATTGAACCGTTATGGAGGAAGAGTTTAGCTTTAAAATGGTCTCGAGGGGTTTTTGAACACCGTTATAGTGCGAAAACCGTTATAAAAAGGTCCGTTATAGAGAGAATTGACTGTATACCCTGAATAATTATATTAATTATATACATATATAGAATCGCTTTTCTTGATTTGCATACGGTAGTGGGAAAAGCGAGCCAGATGAGACAAAAAATTTCTTTGCCACCCTGAATTTGAAATTGCCATGGCTCAAGCCATCGAAACATGGCCTACTGCCTAAACCAATAATTCACTCCAAAATGTAGCCTTTGGTCGCTCTACTTTACCGTAGGAGTAGGATATTTGATGCTCCAAAAATGACACACACACTGTGTTTTTAGACTCCTGTAATGCATCTATTTTATCGCAACTATGCACAAAACTACATATCGAGTGTGCCCACGTGGATAGGGTAACAACAGGGTAGTGCATCCGTTTACATTAACTATATTTTGACTTAACAATTTGATTTATACTGTGGCCTGATTGTGTATTCACGCGTCCAAGGAACGAAGGAATAATAAACAATAATAATAATAATATATCTATAGTCAGTAATAAGTATCATCTACGCCAGTATGTAAGTATATATATACCTATACAAATGAATCTTCAATTCGGTGCAGAGGTAAAATATGTACAACGGCCAAGGATTACTGTATTTTTTATAATCATCCTACTGCGTACTACAGGTCTACGTTTACAATAAGTGAAATTGTACTTGATTGACTAATTAGAGCCACATGTCACAATCATATTAGTCAAATACATTTTGTCCTCTACTGCGACAAACTGTCATCTATGTCTACAGTTCTTGCACGTGCATAGAAACAGTCGAGAAAATTTTGACGAGTTTATTTACAAAAATTATTATTCGTCCAAATACCAACCAGCTAATAAACATGGACAGGAATGGTCATGATCCATCCGACGAAATACTGACAGTAGATCTCCTACGCAAGCTCCAAGAAGCCTTCCAATACGGGAATAAATGTTGTTGGCAGGCATACAGCTGGGACCGGGATACAAATCGTATCAAGATGATC
>JAQGBT010005831.1:0-13602 GCA_034698585.1 Disparrhopalites patrizii
TAGTGAGAGGAATGTGACCGAGGGAAGAAAATACCCTGCTGTTATAGAGTAACTGCTGTTATAGGGAGTGCTCTTATTAAGAGCGCACTTCCCATGGTAAAGCTGTAGGGGGGATTCAGCACTGTTGCTATAGAGTAACTGCTATTGTAGGGTGGGCCGGTATAGGGAGAGTCGACTGTATATTGTATTAGCAAGGGATGCCAGAAAAATATTGTAGAGAAAAGTTGTTATAGAGAGTATTGTTATAATATAGTAACCTGTAAAATTCTGCGGGTGAAAGAATGTTGTTGAGAAAATTCCGTTATTTTTCGTTATTTTTTGTTTACAAATGGGTTGGCTTAAATGTATTTTTGGGACCCCATATATGCATACATATGTACATATGCAATGTATATGTATATACATACATGCATTCCTTCGTGGATTGCCACGTGCCAGACTCATCAAGCAGAAATGCCCCATTTTGATGGGAAGTACAGAGATATATTGACGTTGTACAAACCATTTTCGTTTTTTTCCTTGTGGAAGCAAACAATATTAGTGCCAACGTGCCAAGGATTTCATTTGGTTTCCAATCTGGCCTAAGTCCCTGGGATTATAGTGTTCTATAATACTAATGGTGATTACATGTGGAGGAGATTTTTTACAAATCCTGCATGTAGTCCTCCTGCGGTGAGCGTAAGTAATCTATACGCAGGCAATAATGGATTTTGGAAATGATCCCGGGGAGTTTTCATGGGCTGGGAATTTAGTGATTGGCTATATTGACTTTTTTTCAAATTCTTTAATTTAGCCCCAGGGGACTAGGCGTCCTTGGGCGATTCTGAAAGCTTTGTATCCTTGTTTTTTCTTTTAAAATTACTTTACTTTCTTTGTACAAATGCATTGATTTTATCTGCAGAAAATGACTTGAAATAATAACATGACTTGGCTTGAAATTAACTTGCTGTTTCCTCCCAAATTCTCTTGTTTTTTCCCTTGAAATTTGTTTGCTGTGTACTCCAAAATTCCCTTATTTGTTTCTTTACAATCCCCTTGCTGATTTTTCTAAAATTACCCTTATTTGCTCTACAATTCCATTGTTGTTACTTTCTTTTGCCTCTAAAATTCTCTTGCTTTTCATGTGCTATATTTGCGTTGCTTTCCTCTGCAATTCCGTTAATTGTTTGTGCCAAATTTGCTTGGGTTTTCCTCCTAAATTCTTTTTTTCCTATTAAATTTCCTTGTTTTTCTCCTCTCAAATTATTTTTTTCCCTTTTAAATTTCCTTGTTTTTTCTCCTCCCATTTTCTTTGTCTTTCTACTGAATCTCCTTGTTTCTTAGGCGCAAATCCTCTGGTTTTTTCGCTACAAAATTCCTTCGTTCTGTCCTCCCAAATTCCCTTGTTTTATCCTCCAGAATTCCCCCGTTGATTTCCACTACAATTTACCTCCTATTTTTTTAAAATTCCCTTTTCCCCTGTACAATTCCTTCGGTTTTTTCTCTACAACTCCCTTGTTGTTTCATGTAAACCCTTTGTTTTTTGTCCCACACAGATCCCGTATAGCTCCTGTTTTTTTCTGCACCATTTTCACCAATGAACTAAACCCAATTTGTGTCCATATGCGTCATCCGCAAAAAAAAAAGAGGAAGATTGACAGGCATTTAGTCTTTGGGAGCTTGTTATTGTCTACAAGAGCTTTCTCCCCCCGTCAAAGACAAGGAAGAGAAAATCATCCTAAACGTATGTAGACAGGGCGAAGGGATGCAAAAAGAGCTCTTAATTGAAGAATTCCTTTGTCAACAAGTTGGAAATGAGATGAGACTGCTGCTGCTTTTCCCCAGTGCTTTCTCCAGTATATGCATAGCTAAGAATGAGACGAAAATATGTACGTATGTATATGTACGTATATGACTCATGTTTATCAGAGGGAGATTAGAGGAAAGATTCAAAAGGGTAAAAGTGTTGAGAAATGTTTTTTTCTTGGTTCCGAGAAATAAATAAAAACGTACCCATCGATCAGCGGGACTTCTCGGAGGATTTGCTGAACCGTCTCCAATCGCTCCCGGGGAGAGCTCGCCATGTCTTCCATCATGGCAAGTGGCAGTCCCACGCCGACACCCACGGCTGCTGCTAGCAACAGGACGCAACAGACGAAGCACCAGTGTTTCATTTTTAAATCCACTCCTAGAACAAAACAAACATAATGTCCATGTAAAGCAATTATCTTCAAGCCGCTACAAGTTTCTAATTATATTAAGTGGCAATTCCAGGGAACTTAGAAAAGATTGGTGATTCAAACATGAGGAGAAAGCATGGTTTCATAATGCATGACACCCGAATCGATATTCGAATTCAAATCGGAATTATATTCATATTTTTCCATATTTTAATCGCAATTAGTATCCATATTTTTGTCAGAAAAATATTTTAATTGCAATTTATAATTATAAATACATTCGGAATTTAAATCCGTACTCAAACGTTGACATTGGGATTCCGATAATTTACTGACGTTCAAAAATTCCTTCATTATGTTGCTAATTGTCGCGTTCGGGCAAATTTTTGTTTTGAAAAATCAATGTACCGTGGTGTCTCTATATAACAACTCTGAAGGGGAGAGAAAATAATATTGCTACAAGGAAAAGTTGTGATATAGAACATTAAATATGCACGTTACATGTACGAGGGTCTGGAAAAATAATGTTGTTGCAGAGAAATGTTGTTATAAAGAGAATTGTTGTGGAGAGACTCCACTGTATTGCAACAATGATTTTTTCAATTGGCAGGAATACAGTGGAGTCCCTTTATAGCAACATTCTCTATAACAGCATAACGTTAAACATTCGTTTTAACGTCAGGAAATTTACGCCACTGGTATAAAAAAGCATGTTAAATTTGTTTTCTATAACAGTATTAGCCAAAAAATTCGTTATAGCAGCAAAATTTCGGGTTCCGTTGGGTGTTGTTATAACGAGACTCCATTTTATAACTTTTCGTCGGTAAAAGCACGGATTTTTGCAAATTCAGAGTTACGGAATCAATTTAAAATTTCATGTATGTATTTGTTTTGCGTATTTATTTTAAGATGCGAATTATGCCAGATTGCATTACAAATAAATTTTATTGGTATTCGAAAAGTATTTGAATACGTATTCCTATGTCTAAATATTTGAATGAAATTGCATCGGAATTAGAATTTATATTTTAGATATCCGAAATTTAAATTTGTATTCATGATTTGGAAGAACACGTATTTTAATTGGAACTTTAATTCATATTTTTTCTGATGACATTCCTTGTATGGATTGCAAATGTAGGCTTTAGTTACGAAATGTATATGTACTAATATGATTAATACTATAGATTTCAATGGCTCCAGGGTTTACTTGTGAAATCAGCATTGATGTGTTAATTCCTTGCTTTTTCAATATTGACTAAAATATTTAATTATTTTTAAATTCGTTGAGGATAATATATCCTCCAGTTACCCTGTTGAATCTATTCCAAAATGAACCCCCACCATGTTTTAATAATTCAAACTGATGTGCATCTTAAATAACAAAGAGCTTGTACAAAAAAAATTCTGGGACGTAAATAATAAAGCATTCTTCATAGTCGGATCAACATTATGTCCGCTTATTAGTTAACACACTGACAATGACGTAAATTCTTGTGTTCCTCCACTCTATTACAAGCTAGTAATTCCTGTGTTTTTGACATTTAATTGAATTTTAAGACTCGGATAAAAGCTATTATTATCATTATAAACTCCATTACAATAATCAACAATCTCATTCTCATCTTAGCCGTGTTTTTCTGTGCTAATTTTCTCGTACATTTTCGCAGAAATCCCCACAAGCACAAACTCCTTCGGCTGGTAATAGCATTCTGAGGTTAAAGCACGGCTTGATTGGATTTGCTCTTGTAAGTCTTGAGAATGAGTCTCGTAAGTCGAGAAAGAGAGAGAGAGCGAAACGGCGTGAAGGGAACAGAGAGAAAGAGTGTTGGAATGAGAAAATGAAGAAGAAAAAGCGCAAAACACAGATAAAGTGAGAAAAGGAATGAAAGAGAAAGAGAGGCAGAAACAAAAGAGAAACAGAGAGACAAGAGAGAGGCAGAAAGACAGATGAGAGAGAAAAAATTAGATGAGAGCGAGAAAAACACAGAAGAGAGAGAAAAAAGAGCAAGGAAAAGAGACGAGCGAGAAAAATATAAAAGTGAGAGACAAAAGAGCGAGAAAAAGATAAAAGTGAGAGACAAAAGAGCGGTAAAAAGATAAAAGTGAGAAAAAATAGAGCTAAGAGAGAGAGAGAGAAAGAGAGCCGCGAGAGAGGGAGAAAAGAATAGAGACATGGGTAGGAGAGGAAAAGAGAGCTGGCAGAGAGACAAAAATAGAGAAAAGAATAGAGCTGTGAGTAGGAGGCGAAAGGAGAGCTGAGAGAGAGATAAAAAGAGATAAAAGAGTGAGGAGAAACGGAGCCGCGAGAGAGAGACAAAAAGAAAGAGGAAAAAACAGAGCAGCGAGAGAGAGAGACAAAAAGAGAGCTGAGACAGAGACAAAAGGAGATCAAAGAGAGTGAGAAAAAATAGAGCTAAGACAGAGATAAAAAGCGAATTAAGAGAGAGACAAGAGAGAGAAAATAAGAGTGGACAAATGGAGAGATAAGAGAGGGAAGGAGAAAAGAGAGACAGCAAACGAAGAGATAAGATAGAAAGGGAGAAAAAAGAGTACAAGCGGAAATATAACACAGGGAGAGAAAAACGAGTGAACAAACGGAGAGATAACCAAGAGAAAGAGAAAAAAGAGAACCAACGGAGAAAACAGAGAACAGGCAGAGAAACAAAATGTGAGGGAAAGAAAAAAGGAGAGAGCAGACAGTGAGAAAAGAGGAGTAAAGACAGAGAAGGATACTGACATTGGATATTGTGAGAGAGAAATAAACTGAGAGAGAGAGCCTCCAGATTCGCCATAGAATGTAGCCTCGCACAAAAGGTGACACGACATGAGAAACAAATTGTTTTTCTCTCTCTTTCCGTCTCTCTCTTTATCTCTCTCCAGGAAAGCCACATAACTCCTTTACAACGTATAATACAGTGAACAACAAACGCTGACGAATTTCATTTCCTTCCTGCTCCGCCTCTAAAACTCAATTAACTCATTTACTTGCTCAAAGACAAGGATTTTCTCTCCTCCCTTTTGTCTCCTTCCTCGGGTGTGAGTGAAGGAAAAGGATGTAGCAAGTTATATAATATACATCCGTACCTATACAATTTGTATGAATGTATGTATGTGCTATGTGACCATGTACTTTAAAGTAATATTCAGGACAAAGACGGGAGCGACAAGAAAGTGTAGGGACTAAACTAACACGAATCCACACACCCCAACGAATCTATTTATTTCCTTTGCAGCAATATCCACGCCTTTGTTTTTTAAGATGGAGCTCCGCGAAATTCAAGTGGTGCGACAATATTGGACTTGAATTTAGATTTAATTCGCGAATTTGAAAGAAATATGAGGGGGGAGAAATCGAGATAAAATGTGAGCTTACATCGGATTTGAATGAGAATTGAACCTTAACGTAAGTGTGAGGAAATTAAATTTAAACTAAAACTAAAATCAAAGTTTAATGTTAATGTGAATTTTAAGCTTACAGTTGAACTTCAGTGTTAACTTCTATTTGATGCTGAATAATTAGTCTCAACTTGACTCAACATATACATATATGAGGTTAGATTGTATTTGAACTAGAATTGAACTTACACTTGAATCCAATTTCAATTAGCACCTAAATCAAATTTTACCTAAGATTTTTAACCTATGCGCCTATACTTGAATTTTATCGTGGATATTAAACTGATATTTAGATTTACCGGTTTTCATACTAAAATTTGAATTTGAAAAATAAACCACAATTTGTTGTTCAAGTCAACCAAATACGTTTTTAAGCGTAGTTTAAAATTGAACTTGACTTGAAATGAAATTTAAGCTGAGTTTGAGTGTGAATTGAAATGGAATTTAAGTTGAGTTTGAGTTTGATTTGCATGCAAAGTGCGCACTTGAATTGAAATCGAATTGAAATTGAAATTCAGTTTGAATTAAAATTGAATTTAAGCTGAGTTTCAGTTTGAATTAAAATTGAATTTAAACTGAGTTTCAGTTTGAATTAAAATTGATTTAAATGGAGCTTCAGCTTAATTTGAATTTAAATTGGATTTTAGCTTAAATTAAATTTCAATGGGATTTTAGCTTGAATTAAATTTAAATTGAATTTTACCTCAAATTTTAATTGAATTTTAGCTTAGATTTAAATTGAATTTTAGCTTAAATTTAAATTGAATTTTAGCTTAAATTTAAATTGAATTTTAGCTTGAATTTAAATAGAATTTTAGCTTCAATTGAATTTAAATTGAATTTTAGCTTCAATTGAATTTAAATTGAATTTTAGCTTCAATTGAATTTAAATTTAAATTGAATTTTAGCTTCAATTGAATTTAAATTTAAAGTGAATTTTAGCTTCAATTGAATTTAAATTTAAAGTGAATTACAACATAAACTGAATTTAAATTTAAAGTGAATTACAACATAAACTGAATTTAGATTGAGCTGCAGCTTATATAATTTATACAGCTTATATAGAATGTAAATTTAAATTGATTTTCAGCTGAAATTGAATGTATGTACATTGAAATATTGAGTTTCAATCTAAATTGAATATTAACTTAAATTTAAATTGAGATGCATTTTGAACAGGCAATGGAATTTAAAATAGACATTTATAGTTAAATTTTTGTAATTTGAATTGCATTTTCTACAATAAAATTGCATAAATTGCGCTTGAATCAATTAAATTGGTAATTGATAAATATTTCAATTAGCCAAGAAATAATGGACTGATTGGAACGAAATGAAATTGAAAGTTCAAGTTCATTTTCAAACTTGTGCTGAGCTCTACACCTCAAACGAATGAGAAAGGAACTATAGGTAAAATGAAGCTGTAGGGCGGCGAAGAGACACAGCGATAAGCTTGAGGTCACGACCTGAGGAAATGAATAATTACTCTTATCACCACTCCCATTAAGTGTGTCTCCAGGAATAAATAGTCCTCCGAGGGACAGATAGAAAGAGAAAGAGAGAGAGAGAGAGAGAGAGAGGGAGAAAGTCTTGTCTTCCCTTCGGTCGTTCATGCTAACCCCATTAATCTGCATGGAAAGGAGCGGGTCTCCTTTAATTCACTCGGGTATATTTTAAACATTACCGAAAAAGCCCAATATTCCAATTTTGAGCACGCGGCTTTCAAAAAATTTAAACATTCCCGTCGCTGACGCTAGAATCCGTAATTTCACTTTATCCAATTTCCTTTTGAAATACTCCCCACATCAATTTTACATTCCCAAAAAGAACATTTAAAAAAAATCTCTATACATTCGTAAAAACCAAAAGGGCGTCTCCCGGCGGCAAATTTAAAATTCTTCTCTTTAACCCCCCAGAAATAGTCATGTGAGAAAGAAAACAAATGTTCCATGGTAAAAGACAGAATGAGAAGAGGATAAACAATTTCAAAAGTAAACTTTTTGGACCCCTCCTAATTTTTTAAGTTGAGGAAATAATTACTTCCCTCCCTTTCCATTTCCTTCCAGGGCATTTGTGGTAAATGCCCAGCTTCAGATTCCCTCTTGAAAAAAAAAGTTTTCTCTCATTCCGAAGCTATTCCATTGTAATAGTTTTCAGATCATATATCCACCACTATGTATATGTACATATTAGCTCCAAGCAGAGGAAATGAAGCAAGTGTTATCCTCCTGGAAAGTGTTCCGAGCTAAAACAAAAAAGGGGGCTTTATGCCTAATAAACAATGGGGAAAGGGAGAGGGGATTCCGGGAAAGAAAGGGTTAAGGCCCCAAGCCATCACAGTCTTTTACACGTTCCATGTTCAATTAGAAAGTGTCATAGTTCTGCATGGAAGTTAATAAGTAAGGAACACGCGGGGGGATAAGAAATAAGAAAGGATGGATGGGAAGCCACAAAAAGAGGGGAAAGTTCAGGTGGTGGAGAGGAGATTGTCAGGTGTACATAAAAGAAAGAGTGAGAGAGAGAAATGGTTAGGCGTGAGAACAAGAAATGTGTCCTCATTATCCTTAAGTTACGATGACTACTTCTTTCTTCTTATTTATATACTCGTGTCCAGATCGTCGGCATTTGTCTCTCTCTTGCTTTCTCCCTTTTAGTATCCCTTTCTCTTCGACTTTCTCCCACTTTCTCTGGCGCCCTGCCACACAATTGTTGTCTTTGTCTTTTTCACTTGCTTTTGTGCTCTCATGGTTATTGTTTTCTCTTTTTTTCTCTTTTCGTTTTTTTCTGATTCTCTCTTTTTCTCTTTCCAATTCTCTCTTTCTCTCTTTCTCTCTTTCTAATTTTCTCTCTTCGAATATCTCTTCTTCCAATGATTCTCTCTTTCCAATTCTCTCTTTCTCTCTTTCTAATTTTATCTCTACGAATATCTCTTCTTCCAATGATTCTCTCTTTCCAATTTTCCCTTTTTCTCTTTCTAATAGTCTCTTTCTGATCACCTTTTTTTCTCTCTTTCCGATTATCTCTTTCTATCTTTCAAATCGTCTCTTTCTGACTTTTTTTTCTCTTTCTGGTTATCTTTTTTCCCTCTTTCTGATTATCTGTGTTTCTCTTTCTGATTATCTTTTCCCCCTCTTTCTGATACTCTTTTTTTTCTCTTGCTGATTCTTTGTTTCTCTTTCTGATTCTCTTTGTTTCTCTTTCTGATTATCTTTTTTTTCTATTTCCGATACTCTTTTTTTTCTCTTTCTGATTCTCTTTATGATTTTTGCTTTCTGATTATCTCTTTCCGCTGATTCTCCCTTTTTGATTCTCTCTTTCCGCTGATTCACTACTATTGATTCTCTCTTTCTAATTGTCTATTTCTGATTCTCTGGTTTTCTCTTTCTGATTCCCTCTTTTTGTCTTTCCGATTTTCACATTTTCTCTTTCCAATTACCTGTTTTGCTCGTTCCGATTTTCTCGTTTGGTCTTTCTGATTGTCTCTATTTCTTTCTCCCTCTTTTGCACCTTCCTCTTCTCTTTCTCTCACATTTTCTCGCTTTTGTTTGCTATCGCATTTTCTAATATTCTCCCACATTCTTTCATTTATCTCATCTTTGACTTTAACTCGCTTTTCACTTTCTTGCACTTTTTCTCATTTTACCGTGCTTTTATTCGCTTTTGCTTGCCTTCTCCCATTTTCACTTACTAATGATGACTTTTTAACGCTTCCTCTCACTTGCTCCCATTTTCTCTCGCTTTTTTTCTCTTGCTTTCTCTCGGTTCCTCTCACTTTTTCCCTCTTTTGCTTACTTTGTCTCGCGTTCTCTCAGTTTCTCTTGCTTTTGTTCATTTTTTACGATTTTGGTCCCCGTTCTGTCCCCCTTTTTTCTGCTTTTTCGGCTTTTTTCACATTCTCGAGCACTTCTTGCATTTAATCTCACATTATCTCACTTTCTCTCTCTGTTTCTCTCCATTTATGTCTCTTACGGCATGTTTTTATTCCTAGCATCCCTACCAATCTCAAGTGGGAATTAAGTAAAAGGAGAACAAAAGTGTTGTGGGGGGGGGAGGAGAGAATCCTCAGTGAAAAACAATTTCTCATTTTGTACCTTTGCTGGAAAAGCGTGTGTATTCAAACAATTGGAGGAGTTTTTCACCTTCGTTAAACTTTTAATAGAAACTTGTCACTCAATCCGGCAGCTGCTTGTCTGTCTCATGAGTTCTTTAACAGCCTGTGCCTTCCTGGACTTTCTTCTAGTCTACTTTTTCTCTCGCTTTTTCTGTCTTTCTTTGTGCTTTTGTTCTCTCTCTCATTTACAATCATTTTCGTCTTAGGTTGCTTTATCTAGTCTATAACTGTTTTTGCTAAGGCTTTCCTCATGTTATCCCTATTATATTGTTGCTTCACACTTTTGTATTCACATTTACGCGTCTGTCTTATTTTTGCTCTTACTTTTGTGTTTAGATGTTCACATTCAGGCTTACGTTTTCTTACATATTCCTTTTTTTTATGAATTGCTTCTTTACTTCGTCATACCTTTTTATTGGTTTTATATTTTCATACTTTTCCTTCTTAGAATTTTCTTATTTGTTTTCTTTCTTTAAAATTTGCTCCTTCATTTGGTTGCACATCTTATTTACTATTTTCTTTGAGATTTCGCTCTTAATTTTTTGAACGTCGTGGGATTTCTTCAGGAATTATATACTAATCGTTTTTGGAATTATTCTGGGATGTCTGCGTTATTATTTCCTGAACTTTCTTTGGGAATTATCTCTTTTTTCGACTTTCTCTTTTATTTCTTCTTGCACTTTCTTTGGGTATTCTGTAATTGTTTTTATTGAACTTTCTCTTTTATTTCTTCTTGCATTTCCTTTTAGAATTCTCTCTTATTTTATATTGGACTTTCTCTTTTATTTCTTCTTGCATTTCCGTTTAGAATTCTCTCTTATTTTTTATTGGACTTTCTCTTTTATTTCTTCTTGCATTTCCGTTTAGAATTCTCTCTTATTTTTTATTGGACTTTATCTGTTATAGTTCCTACTGTGTATTATTTGGTAATTCTCTCTTATTTTTTCTTAGACTTTCCCTTTTATTTTTCTTGCACTTTCTTTGGGCATTCTCTCTTATTTTTCTCGGACTTTCTCTTTTATTGCTTTTTGAACTTTCTTTACGAATTATTTTATACTTTTGCTTGAACTGTCTCTTGTATTTCTTCTTGCATTTTCTTCGGGAATTCTCTCTTCTTTTTTCTTGGACTTTCTCTTGTATTTCTTCTTGAACCTTATTTGGGAATTCTCTCTTATTTTTTTGGACTGACTCGTGTATTTCTTTTTGAACTTTTTTTGAAATTCTCTCTTATTGGTTCTGAACTTTCTCTTTTATTTCTTCTCGCACTTTTGCTGGTGTTTATGTCGTATTTTTCTTGTTCGTAACTTTGACTTTGACTATGTTCTAATTTTTCTTTCATTCTCATGCCTTCTTTCAATTGCTTGTCCAACATTTTTGATGCATTCCTTATTTTCTTCCCTAAATGTTATTTAATTTTCTATCTTACTTCTTCATTGAATTTTTCCTTCTTTCACCACCAATTTTTAATCCAATTTTTCTCTTTGAAAAATCCAAACTTTCTCTAACTTTCACCTCTACCTACAGATTTTCTATCTCTATCTTTCTTCTTCTTAAATTCCTTACGTCAGTCGTATTTCTTTTAGTGAAAAAATCCGCAAGTTCCTTCCACCTGCTACGTGTCGACTTGACTGGAAAAAAACTTAATTTTTGATTAGTTGAGCGTGGAAATGAAAGGCGGCGGATGTGTCAAAGACATCAATGTTGGAGAGAGATAAAGAAAGCCTCCAATTACAGCAAGCATCGCGCCGTTCAGACAGAGGAACGTATCAAGGAAAGTTTCTGGCCTTTATCTATGTCCTTTTTCTTCTTTTATTTGAGGCATTCCAAGACATTTCCAGGGAAAGGTCACCACTGAAAGTTTGTAGGTATACATATTTGTATTCCCACTATGCTTGCATGTACCTAAATATATAATATTTGTATATACATATAACCAGGTATATGTAGATATTTGCGGGTGCTATCTTGGAGGAAGGACAAAAAAAGAAAAAGACCAAGCTCTCTATGGGGAATTTTATAGGATTATTAGTGGCACCCCAGAGTGATGTGATGATTGCACGAGTCTATCCCACAACACCCATCCTTCTACCAGAAAAAAACTGGTAAAAAAAGCTAAGGGAGAAATAGATCAAAGAGTGCTGAGACTATGAAAAATGAACTGGAGGACATTTCATTTGATATGATTTTTCTTTATTTCTCTCTTTGTATCTCCTCCATGTTTTATTTTTTTCTCCCAATATTTTCAACTTTCTCTGTATCCCTCTATTTAATTTTCTATATTGCTTCATTGTGTATCTCCGTGTAGTTTATAAATAGGTATCTCCAGGGCAACGATTTTAGCCTTTCTCTTTTGTTTCTTATTTTCTTTTTGTTGAAATCGCAGTTTCTACTCGTCATTCTCTCACTTTTTCTTTCTTGCATTTTACGTTTTGTTTGTGGGTTTCTTTCCATTTTTTGATCGTTTTTTACGCAATTCTTTCTTCTTTTCCTAGTGTTTTTTTTCGTAGTACATAGTTTCTCGTTTAACGTTCCTTTCTGGTTACCGTTTCCCCTTCCCATTGTTTCGGTTCCTTTCACCTATTATTTCTGTGTTTTTCATTTTTCGTTCATGGTTTTCTATTTTTGCCTTTCACATTTTCTTTGCGCGTTCTTTTTTCACGCAACTCTGTCTCTTTCTTTCATTTGTTTAATAATTTTCTCCGTATTTCTTCAACATTGCTTTGTTACCTTTTTTGCGCAGTTCTTTTAATATTTTTCGTTTTCTTTCTTTCTGGCATTTTCTCTTATCATTTTACTTTTTCGCTATAGTTTTCTTTATCCTTTTACTTTTTCGCTATTGTGTGCTTTATTATTTTTATCTTATTTGTAGTTTGTTTGTTTTTAATGCATTTCTTCCTTGTAAATTTCTTTCCAGTACTCTCATGTTTTCCTTTTCTTGTTTCACATCCTCCGTTCTATTGTTTTGTACGTCACAGTTTTATTTTAGCCGCTGCGTCTTATTTCACATTCTCTTTGTGGCTTCCTTCCTATGATTTGGCATTTTCCGTGTAGCTTTCTTTATTTTTATTTCATGTTTTCCTTGCGGGTTATTCTCGTTTCTTTCTTATTTTTCTTTGTAGATCTCTCTCTCGATGTTTTTCTCTTTCATTGTAATTATCTCTTTTCAATTTGCTCTTCGTTTATGCTGCTCTCTTGCTCCTCCGTTCCTTCCTCCACGGTTTAATTCGACATCCATCTACTTTCCATCTACTTTCCCCCCTGATTTTTGTCTCCGACTTCCCTTCTCATTCGGTCGTTCAAATCTATCTCCAATCTCTTCTCTCCTACCTTTAAAATCTCCCTATAGATTATCCATATCTCTCTAAACCTCCCTTTCCTCTAAATCCCTCATTCTCCCATTTCCTTTCGATTTCCCTTTCCCTTTCTCTCATTTTCATTTCTCCGTACCCTCGTGTTTATCCCTTTTTCTTCCATCCCTTTTTTCTGATGCTCCCCGTTCTTTTTTCGCATCTCCATCTTTGCTATTATATCCCATTGTATCCTTCTTAAATTCTTTCCCCGTTAACTGTTAACCGTTCGTCTCCTATTTCTGTCGTTCTTCTCCCATTATTTGGGCTTTTCCCTTTCCCTTTGACGAGCTAAATCTTTCCGTTGTTTCTGTCCTTCGACTTTACCCCTCTGTCATTCCCGTATAGATTGAAGGAGGAAAAAGTTCAATATGTGACACGTATAGAGACGGAGAAACCAAAATAATTTACTTTGACATATTTTCACTCTCTGTCGGCCGAGTCAGAAAAATCATTGGGATCACGCAGACCGCTCACACGCCAAAAGGATATGGGTTTGTGTGTGAGAATGATATAATCCTTTCTCACTTTCTTCATCTCTCTTTCTTTTTTTTCTCTCTCTCTTTCTCTCTCTTTCTTTGAGTCT
>JAQGBT010005832.1:0-13601 GCA_034698585.1 Disparrhopalites patrizii
GAGAGAGAAAGAGAGAGAGAGAAGGAGAGAGAAAGAGAGAGAGAGAGTGAGAGAGAGAGAAAAGAGAGATGCTAGATGAATATGAGTTCGACACTTTGCGCGCAGGATTTTCCCTTTCAAAAAGAATATAAGTTTCCATATGTACCTTTCTTTTCTCGAGTCACTTTCTATATACTTTTTCAATGGCTGCTTTCTCTCTCTCTCTTTTCCTCTCTCTCTCGCTCTCTCTCTCTTTCTCTCTCATTCTCTCTCACTCCCTCACATTGAGAGAGCCGTTTTGGGGAAAGGAACAACTGAGAGTTACGTGCAGTTGAGTTTTCTCCTGCAAAAAAGATATATATATATATATACGAGGAGGGAGCAAAAGAGAGAGAGAGAGAGGGAACTCCTCCATACAGCTCTTCTAATACCACCAGCCGTGTGTCATGTACATAGAGAAACACATCTTTTCACATTACATATCTTGACTGGGATAGACTTGAGAGTAGGGGGAAGATAAATCAGAGGAATGTTAGCCATAAAAGACGACATTTTCGATTTCATTTCATGCCTACGATGCCATGCCATAGATAGGTTTTTTCTCTCTCTCTCTCCACTCACCAGTGGAGGGAAAAGAAAGAAAGAGAGAGAGAGTGAGAGAGAGAAAGAGTGAACCTTTGAAGCATTTATCTGTATGGGTTCATATACTTATGGGTGATGGTGGTAGAATGTAACCCGCCACTTTTCCCAATAAAAACCTTTACCATTCAATGTATATGAGTGCGTCTTCTTCTGCTTTTTTGGGAGGAGGAGATCGGGGGGGGGTACAAAAAAAATAACATGCAAAAGGGTGGGATGAGAGGAGGGCTGGCGATAGTGGCTATGGAAAATGGGAAGAGCGGAAAAAAATGGTAAAAGAGGGAAAGAGCGAGAGAGAGAAAGAAGGAGAGAGAGAGAAATACAAAATCATAAAATTGCATTCCATCTATTACTAATGCATATATACAAAGTAAAAAAAAAGGACGAAACAGGATGAATATCTCGTCCATTGCTTTCAAGTGTGTGTAGTGTAAAAACTCTGTAAAAAAATGTGCACTCACACACTTCTCTCGGGTTTGCCTTCTTGTCTTCTATGGATGTGTGTGTGCATTTTTTTTCTTGCTGGGTGCGTGTGCATTTCAAGTGCAATTCATAGTGCACATAGACTTATATATGTAAGGGTGGTAAGACGAGAGAAAGGCAGAGAGAGAGAGATACACGTTCTTAAAATCTCCTTGCTCAATTTCACAGATTGAACTGCGAGCTTCCCTCTATAACCATTCATCTTGCTTTATACTCACCCAGAGACATTCTCTCTCCTCTCCTTTTCTGTTGGGGAATGCTTCCGTTTGAATTTGAATATGCTCAACCAAACCAACCAGGAATGGATAGATAAAATGAGAGATTTGATTGGGAAATTCTCTTTCTCTCATCTCCCCTATCCCCCTTCTCTCTCTCTCTCTCTCTCTCTCTTTCCTCTCTCTCTTTCTCTCTCTTTCACTCGCTCTTCCTCTCTCTCTGCATTTCTTGATTCTTTTCATAAAAATTTTCTTCCCTCCCATTTCACCTCCTTCTCCCCTCTCATGGATCCCCCCTCTGTTTTTTTAAAAGAAGAATCCAAGTATGGGATGATAGAAAAGAGGGCGAGGAAAATAATGATTGGATGGTGAAAGAAATATTATAAAAGCCGACTTTCTCCTTTCCCTTTTATTGTGTCCTCCCACCAAATGAGAGGCAATGCTGAGGCAGCTTCCAGGAAAAAGGTGGGGAAAAGAGTCTCTCTCTCCAGAAAAAAAAATGAAGGAATATAAACACAACCACAGCTCCTTGCGTGCTGGTATACATATGGGGAGAAAGGAGAAACTTTTAGTTTTTTTTTGTTTCTCAACACCATGACCAAAAAAAATCAAGGCCTTTCGCTAATCTTTCTGCTGTTTCCTCTTCCCTCCCCCTCCACCGTCCGCTGGTTGTACTATGTAAATGTACACTTGTCTCATGTGCTTGGAACACGCAAACGTTTACCGGAAAAAAAGACGCCTGTGGACATGAAAGATTGAGAGAGAGACAGAGAAAGAGGGAGAGACGGAGAAAGAGGGAGAGACAGAGAAAGAGAGAGACAGAGAAAGAGAGAGACAGAGAAAGAGAGAGAGAGAGTGAAAGACAGTGGAAAGGGACATTACCCACAATCCGTTTTATTTCCCCTCCCAATTATTTCTCGGTGGGACTGTGAACAATAAAAAGTAGGTGGGATTTCTTCTTAAACGGTCAATCGTGTACGGGTGAGAAATATAATCGATCACACTTTTCTCTTTTATAACTTTATTTAGTCATTCCAAAATCCTCCAATTTCCTGGCTCACCCCAATCGGATGACTCAAGTCTGATCCCACCAGTTTCCCCTCAATTCCTTCGGTTCCTATCTGGACAGTAATAAGCTACTTTCTTTTCATTATCACCATTTGCAATTTCAATACTTCCTACGGAGAAAAGTGCAGCGGATTGATGATATAAAAATACAGTAATACATTTGGACTTTCCATATTTGTTACATCCTCAAATTCACAAAGGTTCCATTTCTTGTCAAAATTTCATACATTACATCCAACAAAAAATGTCAAGAATATATTCTATTTCATAAAATGTATTCAATAGCCTCCGCATAACCATGAAAAGGGCAGGATATATATTGGTTGAACAATTTTTTTCTTTGCTGGAGGGAAAGAATCAATGGAGAAAAAAAATCCTTTACCTATACTGTCGTATAAAAAAGTTTTTTTTTATTCTTGGATATAAATAAATCTATATTGAAATTGAAGGGAGGGAGAGGATAAAAAAGAGAAACAATATTGTTTCTTCGGGTGCTGGTAGTGACTCCCCAAGAGAAAAAAAAGACGGGTTGGAATAAAAAAAATAGCAAATATATTCATGATTTGAAGACAGGGAATGAATGGCGAATGAGCAGGGAGGGAGAAAGAGGGAGAATGATAGAGGGTGAGGGAAAGTGATAGAGAAAGAGCGAGAAGGAGAGAAATGGTGAGAGAGAGCGAAAAATTGTACAAAAAACGGAATGAGACAAATACAGAGAAAGCGAGAGGGAAAGAGAGAAAGAAAGAGAGAAATAGAGAGAAAAAGAGAAATAGAGAGAGAGAGACAGAGGGGAAAAGGAGCATCTTTCGGCTATGTGGGTGAATGGCTGTGTGTACATATGATGATGGAATGATGAGGATGATGATAGCATGTATAAAGGGTTAAAAGGTAGAAGAAGAAGGGACGGAGTCAAACTAGCAAACATGTGGTATCAGGGAGAAAAAATAAAAGTGAGAGAGATGGAGAGAGAGAGGGAGAGGGAGAGAGAGAAAAGGGAGAGAATCTGTGTGACTATCATAGAATATTGTAATGTTTTCCCGGTTTGTTGACATTCAATAGAGATGGGAAAATAAGGAAAAAAGTTTATCCATGCGTACATTTTATGCTTTGATCTGTACTTTTATGGAAAGGCAAACCACCTTCATATGCACGTTAGTGGTGCGTGTTGTTTTTCCCAAAAGGACACCCCGGCAGCGTGTAGTGGGATATAGTAGACCCCTAAAATAAACGGAAAGGTTATATGGCCAATACACACAAAAGATACCCGTAGAAAAAAAAGTCCGATTGTAGTAAAAAGGAAAGTCTTTATATATACATACATAAGTTTTACAATCATATAGGAAAAGCATGAAATGTCTCTGCCACCTTCAAATAGTACTTAGAGGTTTTTTTTCCTCTCTTTTTTTGGGGAGAAAAGGAACAAAAAAAAATACATTGATGGAAATAGAAAAAAAAAGAAAGTTTTTGGCGGGGATAAGAAAAAAAAGGGAAAATGTCTAACTCTATGAAAGTTATATAGGGAGAGAAAGTGTAAGCGGTAAGAAGATGCAGTTTCAAGATTTAGGGATCTACATGAATGCATAAAGTACGACAAGTTACCTTTTCTCTCTCTTTTTCTCTTACTCTCTTCTTTTTTTTTTACCTCAAAAGCTCTGAACCTTAATGCTTTATATACCCAAGTAAAAAAAAATGTATGGACAAAGAGGAGGAGAGGCAAACAGAGGGAAAGAGGGAAAGAAAAAAAAGAAAGAAGATGGAAGGAAAGCCAAGAACAATTTACGACATGCACACCCCATAAGAAGAAAAGAAAGACTTGAAGTTATGACTTGAGAAAACAAAGGTCCTACACATCACACATTATCTATGTATGTAAACTTACCCCCTTTTTTCCTTTTGTCCCAGCATCCAGAGAAAATATCCTTTTTTTCCTTCTTCTTCTTCTTCTTCTACTTTCTTAAGAGAAAAAAAAGGAGAAAGTATATACATTGGTTGAAAAGTGGAAAAAAATGGAAGTATAAGAGTTTTATATGACGCACAAGTATTTTTTTTCCAGACTCAAGTGGGACTATTTTTTTTTAGGGAGTACGTATCATCCTTTTGAGGGGAAGATGTATGCAGAGTGTGTATAAAAGTAGTTTATTTATTCATTTTTCCACGACTCCTTTTTTCCCTTCTTCTTCTTCTCTCCCTCCTTGACTAGCTTTGTTTGTGTGTGCTTTTACCATTACATGGTTTACATGAAAGTCGCCCAAGTTTTTCCTCCTTGAATATTTTATGATTTCAAATGTTGTCGTCACGCATAGCATCCATCCCCCCTTGTCATGAAATCGTCCAAAATCAGTTTATGTTTTCGCTCTGCTCCCAATGTATCCATCTTCTTCTCTTGTCTCCTTCTGTCTACTATATTTGCTTCTGTTTCCCTCCCTCTCCCCCTCTCTCTCTCTCCCTTGGTTTTTCCTTCCCTTACTTCCCTCTGTTGTGTGTTTCGGGGGGCTGACGATGCGGTTGCTCTTTAATAATTGAAGACAAACTGTCATTGATGACGATGACAACATTATAAACTTGGCACATTCTCTAACCCTCACTCTCCTACTCAATTATTCCCGTGAAACTCTTGCTATTTGTCATATTACAAGAGACTCTTGTCACGGAAAACTTTTCTCTTTCTTTCTCTCTTATTCTCTCTCTCAAACGCTTTGTTTATCTCTCTCCATTGCTCTGCACCTCTGTCCCCATTGCTCTATTTCTCCCTCTCCCTTTGCTCGCTTTCTCTCTCCTTGTGGCTCTCTTTCTTTCTCTCCCTATATTTCTCTCTCTTCATCTTTCTCTTTCTTTCTCTTTCTCCGTCTTTCTCTCTTTCCCTCTCTATATCTTTCGCTCTTTCTCTTTCGCTAGCCTTCTTACTTTCTTTTTCGCCATCTCTCTTTCGCTCTTTCTCTCCCTTTCTTTCTCTTTCGCTCTATTTCTCTTTCTGTTTTGCTTTCTCTTTCGCTTTCTCCATCCTTCCCTATTTCTTTCTCTCCAACTCAATCTGTCGCCTTCCGAGTCTCGCTTTCACTCTTTCTCTCTCTTTCCCTCTCTTTGTCACTCTTTCTCTCTCTTTCTTTCTCATTCTCTCTCTTTGTCACTCTTTCTCTCTCTTTATTTCTGTTTCTCTCTTTTTCTCACTTTTTTTTCTCTCTCTCTTTCTCTCTCTCCCAATCATTTTATCTTTCCTTCTGTTTCTCAATATTTCTCTGGTTCTCCCTCTTTGTCCTTCTCCCTCCGTCCTTCTATAATTCCATAGTTCACCCTCTCCATCCATCTCTCTCTAATTCCATATTTGTATCCCCTTCCGCCCCTCTCTAATTCCATATTTCTCTCTCCTTCCGCCTCTCTCTAATTCCATATTTCTCTCTCTCCCTCCGCCTCTCTATAATTCCAAATTTCGTCCTCTCTTTCCGTCTCTCTCTAATTCCATATTTCTCCCTCTCCTTCCCTTTCTATTATTTTTTCCTGCCTGTCAAAACCCTCTCGGTACATTCGTAGTATTAAAGCTCAAGTGGTAGGCCTTTTAACGAGGTTGGATATGTGCATGGAGTGTTTTAAGCTAAGGCCAAGGAAAGGAGTAATTGTCGAGAAGAGCAGTGTAGGACAGGGAAAGAAGAGAGAGAGAGAGAGAAAGAAAGAGAGAGCGAGAGAGAAAGAGAAAGAACGAGAGAGAGAATAGTTGAGGAAGAATCGCGTGGATATTGTCGTATAGGGAAAAGCCAATGGACCGAATAGAGAATGTAACGGTTGTGGTAGGTACTATCAATCCGGAACGCTCTGCCCCATCTCTCTCCTTCCTCTATCTTTCCGCCTTTTGGACCCCAATGCAAGTAACTCACCTCGCCCTGTCCCTTGACGTCTTCCCCCGGCCTTTTCTTGTTTCCCCTTAGAGGTTAAAAGAGAGGGAGAAAGACAAAATATGATGTTGTCCAACCAATGACCACTCCATGGACTTTTTTTTTGTTTGCTCTTTTCATCCCACCCTCCCCCTCCTCCCCCTCTTTTCTTTTCAAAGAAAGCAGAAGCGAAAAAATAATTAGAAAATACAAGACAAGAGAGGAAGATATGTGGAAGGAAGGGAAGAAGGGGAAAAAACGGGATGAGGGAACCCGAGGAAGAGTAAGAAATGTAGGAGAAAGTGTGTCTTCTCAAGTAGAACTGAAGTCTTCTTTTGTGAGTGTGAAAGGCCAAAAAATATGTGCGTTCATGGAGAAAGGGAAGAAAGAAAAAAAGGGTAAGTAAGAGAGAGAGAGAGAGAAAGATGGGAAAGAAAGACCATACATATATATGTATGGTAATGTATGAACAACTCCAATGATCGGTTAAGGATGAGGTTCAAGACTTGGATTGTGTATGTATGTACTTGGAGAGAGAAAGTATTTTGGAAGGTCGTAAGTATTTAAGGCCATAAGTATACACCTTCTACTAAGAGAGTATGTGTGGGCTCATATGGGCGAGTGTGTGTTGTTGGATGCATGATGTCGGTCTTTCCTTGCCATGATAACTTACAATGTTTACCCAATGGAGACTGAACCCTCAGATCAAGAACTGTGAAGGCAGGACATCCACATACATACACACATTCTCCGTCTTTCTCTCTCTCTCTTTCTCCCTGCCACAGTGGTTAGGGAAAGGGTGGGGGAAGTAAATGAAAAGATATTTGTCAAAAGAAATAGCCAATGGTCGAGCAGAGTCTCGATTGAGTGTAGAAGACGAGAAGGAGAAGAAAGAACAAGCTGCGAGAGTACAGATGAAGATGAAGACAAAGAGAGAGAGAGAGAGCGAGAGAGAGAGAAAGTAAAATACTCTGAGGGAAGAAAACTTTTAGGAGATGCCAGGGGAAAGTACAGAAGGAGAAAAAGGGAGACAAACAAGAGAGAGAGAAGAGAACAACAAGAGAGAAAACAAGAGAGAGAGAGAGAAAGCAAGAGAGAGAAATAGAGAGAAAGCAAGATAGAGAGAAAGAGAGAGAAAGCAGGAGAGAGAAATAGAGAGAAAGCAAGAAAGAGAGAGAGGAAGAGGAAGAAAGCAAGAGAGAGAGAAATAGAGAGAAAGCAAGAAAGAGAGAAAGAGAGAGAGAGGAAGAGGAAGAAAGCATGAGAGAAAGAGAACGGAGAGAAAGGGAGAGAGAACGAAGAGAACGAGAGAGAGAACGAAGAGAACGAGAGAGAGAACGAAGAGAACGAGAGAGAGAACGAAGAGAGCGAGAGAGAGAAAGAGAGAGAGAGAGCGCGAGAGAGAGAAAGAGAGAGAGAGAGCGCGAGAGAGAGAAAGAGAGAGCTAGAGAGAGAGAGAGAGAGAGAGAAAGGAAGAAAGGAAAAAAATTGACGTCATGAAGTGGAAGAGAGGAAAGAAAATTGGATTGCCCTCTGTTATATGGAGACAGTGGCCATCAAAATTAAAGTCGTTGGGGCTGCGCGGACCGCAGGAGCACCTTAGTTATTTTATTCGACTTGCTATATTATTGTTATTTTCTCCTTTCTCGCTCTTCTCTCTCTCTCTCTCGCACTCTCGTCCTTTCTTTTCCTACTAGGACTAATACCATTCCTTTTTCTCTCCACGTCTTCTTATACTTTTCCTCTTCTTCCGCATTTCGGGTGAGGTGAAGCCAACTGGAACCTGTACAAATATACTGGGAAAATGTATTGTTCTTTATGTATAATATTCTCCTCCTATTTACCCTTCTCTATATATATGTGTGGAAAAGTCTGAGGGAAAGAGAGGGAAAGAGAGAGATAGATATACACCGTCACACAGATTAGGATTCAGCAAGGATTCTTTTCCTCTACCTCCTTCTCCTCCTCCTCCTCCAGATTCTTTCCTGCAGCAGCCCATGTGTACGTATTCATTACTATCTTATACACACACTCACCTCTCACAAAAGCTGTGTGAGATGTAGTGAGAGAGAGAGAGGAAGAGAGAGAGACGGTTCTTGCAAAAGTAAACATACGGACCCAAGGAAAAACTAATAGGCTCATATCTAACTCTCAACCATGCCCGTCTCATCAACTCTATTATAATTTTATTCCGTTACTCCTTCTTTTCCCTTTAGTTACTCACCGACCACCTCTCGTTCTACCTTCTCTCTCTCTTTCACTCTCTCTCTCATTCTCCCTCTTGTTCTCTCTTTCACTCTCTCTCACTCTCTCTTTCATTCTCTCTCATTCTACCTCAACTCTTTTTCTCTCTCCTTCTCTCTCTTTCTCTCTCCCTCTTTTCTTTTTGGCACAAGGTTTCCTTAGTAATGACAGCCTTTTGCACCATAGGCGAGTCCCATGGTAAAGAATAGGAGTAATAGTGGGAGTATGCCTCTACTACTTCCATCTTATTACCATTGTAATCTTCCATACAATCAGTTTTCCCTTCAATCTCATTTACTCTCCCTGTACATGGACGTACATATGTGTTGGGAGCTGTGTATGTACTTCCTTCATTTATTCTTCTTCTTCTTCTTCTTCGTCGTCGTCTTCTTCCCCTACTTTCTCCTGTAGTATAAGTGCCTTTGAATAAACAGAGGGGTGAGGGGGAGGGAGGGAAACCCCAAGAACGTGAGTGGTATAGTATCACCCAGAAGGCCCATAACATTTTTTAAGCATCTCCCTCTCCTCCCCCTCTCCCTCCCAAAAGTCCACACATACAAGAGGATAATATTCCATAATAATTCTTGGTTTTCACCCAGACACGTAGAGAGATGGGTGAGATATGCCGAGGGGGGTGGAGGGGGGTTGTTCCACCCCAAAAATAATATAGGTGGCTCCGGTGCAATAATAATCATCCTTCTCATTATTTGTCCCGGTATTAACGCCGTAGACTCTCTCTCTTCCGCTCTCTCTCTCTCTCTCTGCCTCTCTGTCTCTATCTACGACCAAGCCAAAAAATCCGAGGGAGGCTGGATAAGGAGGAAAGGGTGGGGGAACGTTTTATTTTATTTTTTGTGACTGTATAATAAACGAGGAATTCATAGGACCTACAACATTTTTGAGGCTATGTAATTACTCGGAGGACTCCTACCCAGTAATATTCTCCTCCCTCTTCCCCTCCTCCTCCTCCTCCTCCTCCAGCTCCTTTTGTTTTCAAAGGAAACGCTCGAGATATTATTAGCACACGTTTATAAATATGCATAGTGTTAGCATTCTTGAGTGGATTCCTCCACTCCCAATATATTAAGTGGGTAGTTTCCCTTGACAATCCATGCAAATAGCAACTTCTTTTATGTTTACATCCTCTTCTTCCTCTCCCAAAATCTCCTCCTTGTATTCTTCTTTCTTTTCTCTATCTCTCCCTCTGTCCCTCTCTCTCTCTCTCTCTCTCTCTCTCCCTCTCCTCAATCCCTCTATTTTCTTTCTTCAACCGCTCCTTCAAGCTCTGACTTGGGTGTGTGCTGAAGACAGAAAAGTACCTTATAATAGAAGTAAAAACGGAAGCTTCTAGCTCCTCTTCCTCTTCCACTATTACTACTCCTGCAAAACCGCTAAGCAGGGAGATGGAGGAGGGGGAAAAAAGAGGAGCTTTTGCATGTTAAGATTGTTACTACTTGACATATGTAAAGTAGCAAGAGCGAACTACTACTACAAGGGACTGTATGCATAACTTAAGCACACAAGCCAAGTCTCTTTTTCTCTCACTTTCTCTCTCTTTCTTTCTCTCTCTTTCTCTCTCTTTCCCTCTCTTTCTCTCTTTCTCACTCCATCTTTCTCTTTCTCTCTCTTTCTCTCTCTTTCTCTCTCTTTCTCTCTCTTTATTTCTCTTTCTCTCTCTCACTCTCTCCATCTTTCTCTTTCTCTCTCTCACTCTCTCTGTATCTCTCCCTTCCCCCTCTCTGTATACACAGAGTCCCATAAACAGACAAGTGTTAAGCAGTTTTACTCTTGAGCCTTGAGTGTCTGCCATGCATTGAAGCCGTTTAACATCTTTGAGCTTCTCTCTCACTTCCTTTTTCACACATGCATACACTTGTAGGCACGTACATACAATGTTGGTGGCATACAAACACAGACACACACACACACACCTTGCTCCTCATTTTTCTTTTTTTTTTCTGCCTCTCTCTCTCTCCCTCTCTCTTTGGACCCTGCTAATCTGCTGCCTCCACTAAAATCAATCATATAAGAGTAGCTGAAAGTATTCGTATAGGAAAGACCAGTTTTTTTCTGGTTGTATCTTGACTAAAACACTTAAAGTATATATAAAACGTTTGTTCAGAATATAACACCAACAATCACAGCTTGAGAGCATTTTGGGGATGATGAGGCAGCATGTTCCACACATTGGCAAAGGGTGACTGGTAGAGAAAAAAAAGCATCATGTGTCCCCATATGCATCCATTGTAACATACGTATGAGCTGGGAGGGACAAGGGGGAAGGAAGCAATATAAATGTTCCTCGCGGCTGACAAAATATTGAAGAGAGAGAATATTAATTGACTACAAGTACTTATAAATACTTCGTATGGTGCGGAAAATGCAGCATGTGATCACAATTGTAAAAGTGTAGTACGGGAACGACGTCGCACATGACAAATTTGACAATTGTCAAGCTCGGCAGAGCACAAGAGAGGAGGGGCAGGCGGAGGAAAGGAGGAAGCTCTCTCTCCCTTCCACAAAAACCTGCTACTCTCTTTTGTAACAGGTTTCCCCACGTACTCTGATAAGATGAGAGGAGGGAGAAGAGACGAATGGAGAGAAAAGAGAGAGAGAGAGAGAGAGAGAAAGAGCACCAAAAGGGGGAAGGGTGCCGAGGGACTGGAGAGAAAGGAAGAGAGTACAAACAGGAGGGTGGCAAGGGTGAGCGAGAAAGGGATGAGAGCGAGACTGAGGGAGTCAAAGAAAGATTTTAAGAGAGAGCCAAAAAGAGTACAGAGATAGTGAAAGGAAATAAGAAAGAGAGAGAGAGAGTCAAAGAGGCCTGTGAAGAGATTTTGAAATGAAAGGAGAGACAAATTAAAATAGGGAAAGTATCAGAGAGAAAAGAGTGGGAAGTAATGAGTAAAATGGAAAGACATAAGGGGTGATATAGACAGAAAAATAAAAAGGGAATTAGAGAGTATTGTACACCGAGAAAATAGAAAGGAAAATACAGAGAGAAACAAAGAGGAAGACCAAGGTAGAGAAATAGAGAATAAACCAGAAAAAGAATTAAAGGCTAAAACTGAGAGACTGATATTGTGACTAAACCGGAAATAGAGAAATAGAGAGTACAATTGAGTGAAACATCAAGAATAAAACCGAGAGAGAAATAGAGAGTCCAACAGAAATAGAAACAAAGAGTAAAATCGAGACGCAGATATAGTGACAAAAACGGAGAGAGAAACAGAGGGAAATGCAGTAAATGCAGAGAAAAATAGAGACAGAGTAACACATAATACAACAGGGACAAAGCTGGAGAATGAAATAGGGAGAAAAAAGAGAATAAAATAGGGGAAAAATAAAGAGAGAGAAAGAGACAGAATAAATAGTGGGAAATAGACAGATAATAAAATGGAGGGAAAATAAAGAGAGAAAGAGACAGATAATCAAATACAGTGGAAATAAAGAGAGAAAGAGTCAGAGAATAAAATAGGGGAAAATAAAGAGAGAGAAAGAGACAGAATAAATAGTGGGAAATAGACAGAGAATAAACTAGAGGGAAAGTAAAGAGACAGAAAATAAAGTAGAGGGAAAATACAGAGAAAAAGGGTCAGATAATAAAATAGGGAAAAATAGAACGAGAAAGTAACAGAATGATGAAACGAGATGTGAAAAAGAGTGCCAAAGAGAGAAAGAGAGAGAGAGAGCAACAAGAGCGTGAAAGAGAGAGAGGGAGTACAAGGGAGATCATGAGAGAAAAGAGAGAGAGAGAAAGGACCGGAGAGAGAAAGAAAAAATAATGGAAATGTGCAAGTGGAAAAAAAGGGAAGCTGTCTCACCCCCGGCGCGTGTATGACATACGGGCACATTGACACTAGGTTAATTGGACACTGATTCACCCCAATACTCTCCATTTGTCACTTTTTTATTACCCCCTACTTAGATAATATGAGGGGAGAATTTTTTTTTATATGTATTTAATACATCCATAACCTTCCCTTCTCCACTCTCTCCCCTAACATCCATGCTGTATGTTTGGCCGTCCACGTACATATTTATAACACTACATACATCCCTCGGCATGCATACGACTACGGGGAGTGAATTAGGAGCGAGAAGTACAAGTTTAATAGAATCGCCTCCAGTTACTCAAATCCATACAGAGGGTGGAAAGACAATCATACTTCCCCATACATATGTATATTTGTCAACCTATACACTCCATCCTATTTATATGCACTGTTCATTGTCTCCACCATTATGTGAGAGTGATGGTTACTTTTTTTCCCTCCAACTCCCCAATCTCTCTCCTTCTTTTTATACTGGGTGCTCTGTACGTGTGTCTGTGACTCTTTAATATTTTGCCGCCACTCCTTCCTCCTCTGCCTTTTTGTCTACATTTTTAGCTATGGAGGATACCAGGCACACTTGCCATAAGTGAGAATTGGCTTTTGTTCCTTTGGTCCTTTTCTCTCTCTCTCTCTCTCTCTCTCTCTCGCTCTCTCTCTCTCCAGTGCAGAAATGTATGCTTATATGTATGTATGCGAACCATTGTTAGGGCCACGGAGGAGGAGGAGGTGGAGGGGGAGGAGACGGAGGATGAAAATCGACTAGGAAACTAATATACGTAAATCTCTGTCCATGTGTCTACCTCGCTCTTTCTGCCTCTCTTTATTTCTCTCTCTCTCTCTCTCTGCCTCTATTTCTAGTTCTCTCACTTCCCGTATTTATAATGTAGATTATGGTGAAAAGCCAGCCAAGTCATAAACATTGGAAGGAGTAAATTTATTCTGTCGCAAGGACAGATTAGAGTGGAGTAGATGAAATATTGGCTCCTGGTTTTCATCAAATGACTGCCTACATTTATTGAGAGTCTGTTCCTGTCCGAGCAACCGCATCATTTGTATTTCCTTTCTCCCTTATCCATTCACTTCGACCCTGCTCTCTCTCTCTCTCTCTTTCTCTAATTTTCTCTCTTTCTCCCTCTTTCTCTCTCCCTTTCTCCCTCTTTCTCTCTCTCTTTCTCTAATTTTCTCTCTTTCTTACTCTTTCTCTCTCTCTTTCTCTAATTTTCTCTCTTTCTTACTCTTTCTCTCTCTCTTTCTCTAATTTTCTCTCTTTC
>JAQGBT010005833.1:0-13599 GCA_034698585.1 Disparrhopalites patrizii
GACATGGGAAGTGCATGGAAAATGTCAAATTAGCCGTCTTATTTTGAGAAAATAAAATCCACCACGTGTTTATAGTGCTTGGTGCGTGTTTTCCCCCAGCATTTATTAACCTTCCTGGCAGTAAAAGGCATTACTTCCCCCCTGAATAATGCGTGTACATGCAAATGAAGGGTAGAAAAATGATTTTTACGCACACACACAACCGTTTTATACTAATGATCACCGCCGGCAAAAGGTTTAAATATGCTTCTCTTCCAAAAAAAAGAATTCTTCCTTTATTTTGTGGCACATGCCGTTATTTCCGTTTTTAAAAGTCCTTTTTGCCTCCCCCACCAATATCCGCATGTCCACCTAATTACATGTGAAGGGTCGAAATGAGTTGATTTACACTAATTTTGTGTTGTTTTACGTGAATATTTGTTCAAAGGAAGGATTTTGTCTGGACAAGGATGCACTAATTGTTAGTATTTTAGCATTTTTTCCCGTTGTCGTTTTTGGAGGTGATGAGATGTAATATTTATTATCCCCATTGGCATTCCCTGTAATAAAGGAGGATGTGTGTGTGTATTGGAGGGGGGAAGGAGGGTGTAATTATTTTTCAGAAGAGCTCATGGTGTGGAGAGGCTTTTTGGGAAGAATTTATGATCCACCAAATGATCTTGGACTTCTCACCACAGATGTTTAAATTCATTATTATTACTCCTAAAACCCCATCCTCTTGACACGTGCCGTCCAAATATTTGCACATTTGTTTCAATATGAAGGGAAAACATTATAATTTTTGGGGGATTATGTAATTTTCTGTGGGAGTAATTTGGGATCGGTTGTTATTATTTTTTTTTTTGCAAGAGGAATATATCAGAGAATATTTGGTGAGGAAATCCAAAAAAAAAAATGTGTCAATGTCAAGGGATTGTTCTAGATTTTAATGAGATTAACTCCTTCCCCTTTGTCTCCCAACCCATCGGAGCTTGGCTAATTTGAATTAATTAAATTTTTTCCACATATTTGTTTTTCTTTCCTTTTTTTTCTCTACTCATTTTGTAAGTCCTGACCGTCAAATATGAGATGTCAATATTTGCCTGAGAAAGCCTGGAGAAAATCAAAGTCAATTATATTCAGGAAGGGAAGTGAAAAAAATATATAATTGTGGGCTCCTATGCTATAATTTGGTTGCAATTCCTCCCAATTTTGTGATTATCCCATATGAAATGGTGTGAATACATACGTATGTATCAAATGTGGGTGTTTCTGTACCCACAACATCTCTTTTACTCGTGTTTGAGAGAAGTTTCAACCAAAAAAAATAAACAGAAACAGAATCGCTCATTCCGTATATAGCCCTGCAAAAGGGAGAGGTAGCCGAGTACAAAGAGAAGAACAAGAGTCAATGTTATGCTGGTGTTCAATATTTTGTAATAAAATATTTCCATTCATTATTTGTGGTAGACACAGAATGTGAGAATGTAATAATATTATGTATTAAAAATTAAACACAAACAAAAAATTATTGGGGAGGAATTCATTAATATTCTTGGAGTTACACGTGTATTTGTAGACGCGTAACATAAATCTTGTTAGCGGGGTTGCCGAAGGAAGGGGGAGAGAGGTACCACGAGTGACATGTGTCGGCACGGCCTGACTGGATGGCTGGGGGACGACACAGGATGGGATAGAATTTTTTACGGAAATAAAACATTGAGCAAGAGGGGGGAAATAAAAATAAAAAACGAAACAGAAGAACAGAGATTAGCTAAAAGGAAGATAACTATAGAGATAAAAACGCAAGAGAGAAGTAGAGAGAAAAGGGAACGCGAGAGAGAGAAGAAAAAGCAGAAAGGGCAAAAGGGAGAAAACCAACAAAAATAAATAGAAAGAAATGGACAAGGAGAGTAATAGAGAAAAAACAAAAGAGAGAAAAAATGACAAGGGGAGTAACAGAGAAAAAAACTAGACAGAGAAAATCAAAAAATAAATATATATAAAAGGGCAAGAGAAAGAGAAAGAAAAAGTGAGAAAGGGCAAAAGAGAGAAACATGAGAAAAGCAAAAAAAATAGAGTTAAAAGGGCAAAAGAGAGAAACATGAGAAAAGCAAAAAAATAGAGTTAAAAGGGCAAAAGAGAGAAACATGAGAAAAAAAATAGAGTTAAAAGGGCAGGAGAGAGAGAAAAAAAGTGAGAAAGGGCAAAAGAGAGAGAAATATGGAGATAAGGGCAAGAGATAAAAGAAAAAAAATACAGAGAAGAGGGCAAAAGTGAGAAATAGGTAGAAAAGGGGAAGAGAGCGACAAGGAAAACATAGAGAGAAGAGTGCAAGAGAAACAAATAGAGATAAAAGGGGAAGAGAGAGGAAGAGAGAGAGAAAATGAAAAAAAATGAGAGAGAACAGGGCAAGACAGAGAAAAGCAAAAAATAAATAGAAGGAAAAGGACAAGATAAAGAAGAGCAAAAAAGATAAATAGTACGAAAAGGCCATGAGAGAGAGAAATAGAGAATAATGACAAGATAGTGAAATTGAAAGAAAAGGGTAAGAGAGAGAAAGGGTAATAGAAGGAAAAACAGAGATAAAATGGCATGAGAGGGAAATAGAGAGAAAAGGGCGAACGAGAGAGAGAGAGAGAGAGAGAGAGAAATAACAAGAGAAAGAGAGAAAGAGAGACAAAAGGGAACATAGACGGGAAGATTAGGATATATGCAAAGAGGGAGAGAGCCGGACGAAGCGTGATAAACACAGCAAATCCAAGCAACTCACGTTAAATTGATCTGTAAAGAGACAAAACAAAGAGAGCTTGAGAGCCGATGAGAGTCAATAATAAATATTATAACTATGTGTCATCGACAGAGACAAAAAAAGCACCTAAAGTGCATGGCGAGACATGAACAAATTTACGTATGTATACACATCTGTATATGTATAGGTATATACAAACTGAATTGACAAGATTCGAATTAATCTCCAGCTCCCTTCCACTGACAACTTCATTTAAAAACTTTTTTTTCACCCCCCCCCCAACAAATTTGATTTCCACAAGACAAAAAAAATAATTTAAGACATAATAATCCAGTTTTTTCCCCCTCTTTTGGGTGTTCCTCCACTAAAAATTCTTTTAATCAGCAACCCCAAACAAAATCAACAAGTGGTTGGAGCTACGAGCTTTTCCTATTTGCTGTATGTAATGCAGCATACAAAAAGAAAAAAAGAACGTTTTTGCCCCATAAAAATTGCACCTCTCCCCTCTTTTTTGCTGGTTCCTATTATACGGGTCCAATTGGGAGTAAATATAACCCTTTTATAAGCCTACTGGAGCTCCTATTACGATTGAGCACTTAAGAATTGTCTCCTTTTTCAGGTAGTTCCATGTCTTATTACGGATCGAATGGCGTAATAGTATATAGAGAAAGATACATTTTAAAATATAGACCGAACCAATGTGGAATTTAGGAACGAAATAATAAGTCCAAGCACACATTATTACGAGAGCAGGAGCTCATGTAATGATCCCCATAATAATAACTACCGCCATAATTATAATGGGATCAAATGCACTTCTATACACACATCTAAATACAAACGTAATGGGAACCAGTTTTTATGTATTCCTCCATTCAAATCTCGGCTCTCTCTCTCTCTCTTTCTCTCTCTAAAGTACAGCTTTTTTCATACACAAGATTTTTAATTAGTATGGAAAGTTAAATGTGTAAAAATGAAAAAAAAAACATTTCATCCCATATTATTACTTGCTCCAATGGGTCTGGCATTTCAATCCTTTTTTTTTTTAATTTTTTTATATTTGTCATGGGGCTGGAGGGGGAATGTGAGAAAAGGGAGATTGATCTGACATTGATGAGGTATTGCAATATTCCTCTCATTATATTAACCATGCTCATTGATTATGGGTGTGTGCCCCTTTTTGGGCTAGCGCCTTTAATCATTGGTTTGGGGCAAAGAGCTTGAGAGAGAGAAAAAAAGTGACATTTTGTCTGAGGGAATCAAAGGGTTGGACATGTTTTTGGGGGGATGGACCCATTTTTTTGGATTTTTTTTTTTTTAATAGTAAAAGAAAACAGGGAGAAATTAAAGGGCAATTTTTCTCAGGATTTAATACATGACATGGAGTCTAAGGACTTCAATTTCCCCCTTTTTTTCGTAGTATTAAGTTACAGACAGAGAATCTGCATTGCTTTTGAAATGTAATAAATAATTATTTTTTTAGATGGAATTACATGGGCATTAGGACAACAAAGGAAATTGGGGAGAGAAATTGGGAGGAGAAATGACCATACAATTCCTGAATTCTTTTTGAATTACGATATATTGAGAGTATTTGGGCGTTGAAAATTTGCTATTAGTGGAATTTATTTGTTTTTTTTACACCTCTTCCTTACGAATTTATTGTTGTACACTTTTGCAGTAGTTTGGATTATCAATAAAAGGAACAATGCGATAAGCGGGAGAAGTAGACACATGCTTGTAGTTTTTTCTTGTTATTTTGTGTCCTTTTTGTCTTTCTTGTCATGTTATCATTGTCTTCATCTCTGAAAGAGAAAGTTTCCTTGTTGAGAGTTCTTTTGAGGAGGTTGAGATGAATTTGGACGGTAATTGTTGTCCATGTTGCACCATTAAAGACAGACGTGGGTCCTGACCACGTTTGGACGCCTTGCTGATTCTCCCTTTGAGCCAGGGAGATTTGTGGAAGCACGTGACCGGCTGAAGAATTTGGAGGAAAAAAAGAGCAAAAATTCCTTTGGGAAAAATTTAGATACTGAAATCATTGTCAATGACATAATTCTCATTGTCAAGTGCAAAATATTTCCTCTGGATCAAGGCACATTGGCCCGTGGTCACTCTAGACATTTTGAAATATTAATGCAGTAAACTGCACGGAATGCAGTGCAAAAATCATATTTCACGGCGTTCTCACGTTTTTTTTTCAAAGTAAAAATACGAAAGAAAATGGAGGAAAAATAGATAAATCAAAATATAATGTCGACCCTAACCCTGGTGAATGTATTTAGAAGTGGCCAAGTCCTTTTTTATGGGGAGTAATTATTTAACATGTAATATCTTGATCACACTCTGCCGTCCTCCTGTCTTCCTTTTTCCTCAATAGTGAGACCAAAAAAAAAACGTGCAGTTCATTTGTGGCATGAACAAGAAAAATTATCTTTAGAAAGATCTCGTCAATTCCTTTGTGGCTTCCTTCAGGCCCTCTTAGAGATGATTAGGACAAAGGTTATCACGTGTGTGCTCATTGATTCCGTTCTTGGTAATTCTTGTCCATTTGTTTGCGTGTGACTGCCCCTTCAAAGAGAAAAAACACGATGATCGTAATTGCATTTATTGGTGCTCTTTATGTGACTTATTGGGGCTTTACCGTGTACGCGTGAACTTGAAATAAAAACTGATCCAAAGAGACACACATTACAGGGATAGTAGAGACAGAGGGAGAGAGAGGACAGCGAGATTGAGGTAAAAAAAAACAATTGATAGAAACAGAGAAAAAATGGGGAGGAAGGCAGGCAAAATAAAAGCACAAAGAAAAAGAAGACGGGATAGACAAAACCATGAAGATCAGATGGAGAAACAAATATGTAGCTAGGGAAAAGGAGATAGGGGGACAACAAGAAAAGAGAATAAAAAGGTGAACGGAAAGCAAAAGAGACCAAAAAAGGGTACAAAGAAGATTCACAAAAAGAGAGAAACGACAGAAAGAGAAATACATATGGAGTCAGAAAAATTGGCAGCGGTAGAAAGGGAAATAAAAGAGAAAAAAAGAGTGAGCAATGGAAAAAAATCAATAGAGTTACATATAAGCAAAAAACACGAAGAAATAATAAGAGAAAATCACAAATATGAAAGGTGAAGAGACAGAAATATGGAAAAACTCCACAGAAAGAAAGAGAAAACAAAGAAAGCAGAAAGAAAAATTGAGCACGAAGAATGTTACAGAGAGACAGAAAGAGGGAGAAAAAAGGGAAAAGGGAAAGAGAGAAATAAAGCAAGAGTGAGACAAGGAAAATAAAGAAAAAAAGAGAAACAGAGAGAAACGAAATAAAGAAATATAGACAAAAGATAGAGAAATACAGTAAAAGGGGGAGAGAGAAATACGGCGAAAGGGGAGAGATATCTGCAGCAAAAGGGAGAGAGAGAGAGAAATACAGGAAAAGGGGGAGAAAGAAATAAAGCAAGAGAGAGAGAGAGTGAGAGAGAGAAAAGGAAAAAAGGAGAGAGAAAATATATCGAGAGGGAAAGACAGAAATACATCAAAATGGAGAGAGATAAGTAAAGCAAAAGAGAAATAAAACTAAAGAGAGAGAGAGAGAGAGAGAGAAATAAAGCAAAATGGAAAGAAGGAGAGTATATATAATGCAAGATGGCAAGAGAGAAAAATAGAGCAAAGAGAGGGATAGAGAGAAGTAGAGTAAGAGAAATAGAGAGCGAACAGAATGAAAAAAGAGAGAAGAGACTTGAGAGAAAAAAGAAAGGCCGAATTAAAAGGCGTCAAGATGAAGAGAAATACACAGAAGAAAAATATGGGAGAGAGTGAGAAACAGACAGATAAAAACACAGCTGAAAGAGAGAGAGAGAGGAGCCGAGACAACCTAAAAAGAGAGAGAAATGTCTACGTGGTTTCCTTAAGGTTGACATTGGACAGACCACATGTGCAGCCGTAATAATAATAATAATAAGAGCCATAATAACGGGAAATTGTACATACAAGCAAATTCGAATGATTTACCAGGTCAAAGTCACTCAGACTTCCCATTACACAAATCTCTCTCACTTTCGCACAGTTCGTGTATTGTCAATACCTTCCACGGATTATATGCACATTGATACATATATGTACGTAATGTAATACACATACAGGGGATTCCTTGTATATCTGTTATTGCAATCACTTTACAACATCCTGCTACGTGTGATAATCCTCTCAAAATATGAGCTCATGGGGGAAATTGTATGGACAATCATAATATCTCCACCATTTAACGCTTTCGCACCTCCAATAAAAAATCCTTATGTTTTTATTGTGAAGGTGCAATAAAATTTGACATTATCATTTCTCCCCTTTATGTGATCCTCTCGATTTCATGATAGTTTTTGGACGTTAAGAAAAACTTTTTATGTTTATGGGGGGAAATATGATCTCCAACCTACGATTGTGTTTGACTGGGGATTTTATTGCTGTTTTTCAATTATTTAAAAAAAAAAAAAAAGGAATTAAATAAATAAAAATGAATTAAGAGGAATTAAAGGGTGTTAATGGCAAATCCAAGGTGTGTCACGCTTCAGTAAATTTCTGTGTGATTCAATGCAATCAGCATTGTGGGAAAACATTTCAGACCCTTTGCCTATCACCCGGCTTGTTACATATATCCATACTATAACTACAAAACTTTATATAAGTGTACACATATACGTGAGTATAAATGCACTATAAATTATATGCAGATCTGGCAGGTATAAATATACCATTGCAAGTAGTAGTGTAAGTTGTCAGTGCCAAAGTCACTGTGTTTCCTAGCTTTTTTTACGGTTAAATTATATTCCAAGGGGTATAAATATGTATTTACTAATTTAACCATTCACAAATTCAAAATTTGTTCACGTCCGGTTTTTTCCGTGCACATTTTAATGAAGAAAAATGTACTTACCATGCAAAAGGCGAGATTTTTATTATGACAATATTGACAGAGAAAACAAGAAATTCTAATACAGAGGAAAATTTTAAAATAATGAACCATTCGACAGAAAAAGGAGCCAATGTAGACATTAGGAAAAAGGAAGACTTGTGTGATAAATTTTAACTTTATTATTTTAAAAAAACGAAAATAACCTATCATTCTGGTGTTGTATATATTTCATTGAGTAAAAATGTCAAATTTTCCATTTCCCTCCTACTGCCCATTTTCAAATATTTTTTTTTCAAGGCAAAGAGGTGTAATTTGTAAATAGTAATAATCGATAATGGGAAGGAACATCAAATGATCCAATTCCCGGTCAAAGTCAACCTCAACGTTAATGTTGCTCTGCATTCCCCTGCATTTTTCTTCGCGTGTTGACACGCACCTGTATTTTGTCTGTTTATTTTGTGTGACAAAGTGTTTCGGCACATTCTGCAGATTTTTCTACACATACCTACATGTATTGTATAATATTTACACATACATATATTCATATACCATATACCTACATATGTACATATATTCATATACCATATACCTACATATGTACATATATTCATATACCATATACCTACATATGTACATATATACTATACCTTCGCATTTCCCATTTAACAAAAATGCCTTCGCGTGTTGCAGCAGAAAGCATTGCTTTTTTAATGAGGAAAACTACTAATTATTGATTCCCCTCAAAAAAACCTCTTAATTGATTTATTCCTTTGTACTCCTTGATATTGACGACTTTAATGCCTTTTTAAAATAAAAGGATCTCTCTGTGGAGGATGTTTCCCATTAATATTTTTCATTTGGGGGATTTTTAATTGTTTTCCCAGTTCCCATTTTCTGAGTTTTGTCGTTGTGCAGGGAAGGCAAAGAGAGAGACAAAGAGAAGGAGAGGGAAATAGTTGTGATGTATGCATAAATTGTGTGTACTCAGAATAAATAATAGACTGAAATGTTTAAATAAAATATGCCCATAGAATTGTACAGTTCCTTGGCTAATTTGCTTAATTTTTGCTTGATTACGTTTTTGAGGGAGAAATTCAAGAAAATAAAAAAGAAATAATAATATAGGAATTCTCTTATTTTCCCTCTCTCTCTCTCTCTTTCAAGAATAAATTTTGCTTCGTGGCACGTGTAAATCTTTTTGGGGCCTTTTCCATATTGACATTTATTATGAAGGTGCTGCACATTTTCCTTTTTAACTAACTCAAATGACGGCCCATGGTAAATGTCTGCTTAGTGTAACTTGATATGAGAAAGGCTATATTCCTGTAATTCTTGTGGAGAGAGAAGAAAAAGAGAGGGAATGCAAGTGGCCTTTGACTTTAAGTGGCTTTGAATTTGTAAATAGTTAAAATATGCCTCTTTCCACACTAACCGTATACATTTGTATGGGGCAGTGTCTCCCACATGTTTTTATGGGGAGCTTGTGGCAGGAATTTTTTTTTTTTGAGGAAATCATTTTCTTGGGGAAGGAAATTGGACCAACTTCAATTTGTTTTTTAATTCGTTCCGAAAATATGTAGAATTATACACCAAAATGCTAAAGGGGGAATCATGAGGGAAAAAAGTGTTATACTTACTTTAATCTTTCCTTATTTATGATGTTGTTGATCATGTCTCGTGCCTCACTTTGACCTCCCTGTGAAGCTGGTTGACGTGGGCCTCTTTCGTATCGTTGACGGGTGGAGATTTTTTTTTTCTGAAGGAGAATTTACAATGAGTGGATGCATGAGGATTTTCGTGGAGAAAAGGAAGGAAGTTTAAATGGAAAATGAGATGTTTGGGTGTAATTTTTTTTTTTCTGAGGGATTCATATTCACATTCAAATTTATTCCGGGGTTCCTCTCTGAGACCAATTTTGGTGGCGCGTGTATGCTCTGGTCAGTTTAGAGCTAACATGTGGCTGGGATGCTTTGGGAGTTTACATTTTGTAAAACTTTGCATCATAATTGGTGTTTCACCGTTCGTTTTTTTTTTGCTCCTTCCATGCAAATAAATTTGTCTCTCCCCTCTCCTTTCGACTTTACATTTTTTTCTTCCTGTTTTCTGCTTCTTCTACGTCAGTTTTTCCTTCTGGTGTTAATCCGTAGATTTTTGGATTTCTCCATATTTACTTTCTCACATTTATCCTTCTTTTTTTGGTCATTCCTTTTCTGTAGTTTTTTTCTCTCATTCTCTCTTTTCAGACTTTGTTTTTCTCTCTGATTTTCCTCTCTTTGGACTTATTTCTCTCTCTGATTTTCTTCTCTTTGGGCTTATTTTTCTCTCTGATTTTCCTCTCCTTAGAGCTCTTGTTCTCACCGATTTTCCTCTCTTTTAGCCTCTTTTTCTCTCTCATTTTCCTCTTTTAGCCTCTTTTTCTCTCTCATTTTCCTCTCTTTTAGCCTCTTTTTCTCTCATTTTCCTCTCTTGAAATCGCTTTGTTTCGCCAATTTTCCTCTTGAGGTCTCCATTTTTCTGATTTTCCTCTCTTATCCCTCTTTTTCTCTCTTTTAATTTCTGTAGACCTTTTTCTCTCTGATTTTCCTCTCTTTAGACCTCGTTTTTCTTTCATATTTCTGTCTTTAGGCTTCTTTTCTCCCCAATTTTCCTCTCTGTGAACATCCTTTCCTCTCTCAGTTTACTCCCTTTAAGCCTCTTTTTCTCTCTTTGCGTCTCCTTTCCTTTCTTCATCTTGTCTGACTCTGTTCTTATTCTGTAATTTTTTCTCTTTTTTCGCCTTCTCTTTCTCTGTTTTTCTGCTGCTATTTGTGGCCCTATTTTCTCTTGTGTGCATATCTTTTGACTATTACTTTGTCTCTCTTGTGTATTCTGGTTCTCCCATTTCTCTTTCTCCAGATGTAATTTTCTCTCCATTCTCCCCCTTGACGTTTCCTCTCCAAGCCTCCAGCTCTTCGTTTTTGAGGTCTTTATATACATATGTATAGGTATGTTTTGAAAATAACCATTTTCTGACAGTTCAGGCAGGCAAAGGTTAAACCAAACACCTGCCCTTGCCTCTGCCCATGATTATCTATAATAGAGAAAATAAAGATTTTGTATACAAATATTTCCACAAAAATCCCTTCTCCCCCTCCCGACACTCGCACTCATTGCGTACGTGCGTAAATGTGTGTGTTCAAATAATAATGGTAAGTAGAAATGAGAAATGTTCACCGTGAACGAAAATGGAAGTAAGATAACTAGGCATCTGTGGTCATCCGAGCTCGTTTCTGAAATATTTGAAGGTTTATTTTGTGGAAGATGTCGAGACGAAGAGAGAGAGAGAGAGAGAGAGAGAGAGAGGAAAAAGTCAAAGGAAGAAATGCATGCAAATTAATTTGGAAAGGTGATCCTCAATTGAGGTGTCTCTCCCTCCCCAATAACAGAGAAATGCCATGGCGGTGGTGCATGCATATTTATGACACAATTATCATCATTATTTTATGACTTGTCAGTCCTCCTGTGTGTATATATTTTTTGGGAATAAAATATATATTTCCATCTCTCTCTGTTACTTATGTAATACAAATATACAAAAGCAAAAAACCTTTAGGTTTCATTTTCTTCAATGACCTCTTCACTACACGTATAGATATTGAAATGAATGGAAAAAAAAGTATCTTTTGTCCTATTCCGCTTCCTTCCCCATAAAAGATGGTAAATGTGTAAATAATTATAATTTCCCTCCGCCAGTAATTAATCTCTGGGGAATGCGGTGGGATTACATGGCAAAGAGAATAACCATAAAGAATAAATGCTTTCCAACATGTGTAATAGCAGTTGCAATGAGGAACAAGTTGTTTCTCACACCCTTCAACATCTCCCATTGAAACGTGTATGCACAGGCTTCTATTTCTCGCAGGATTTTTTGCCCAAAATTTATGACTCCAAAAAGAAATACAAACAATAATAATAACATATTATTAGATGGTAGCATAAAAAAACAGGAACACGCGGCACCTTTTTACCATGACAATGCCCTGAGAAATTTTTTGTGGTCACCACAAAATTTGCATTTTTTTCTTCCCTTCTTCTGTTTGAACTTGTAGTCATTTATTATCATTCCTAAAGGAACATCCCAAGAACGCGTCATTTGAATGATCTCGTAAAAACAAAATTTGTGTATGAAAAGGAAAGCAAAAATTAAGGGGAATTGGAGGCATGTGATGATATTAACAAGAACACCACAAGATTAATGTCACAGGCGGTAGTCGTTTGAATGGTCATCTCCATGCTAATTTTTTGTTGCAGGGGAAGGAGATGAAAGGGGCATAAATAAAGAGGGGCTACATAATCTCAGTGCTGAAAGTGATTAGGTAATCATGATGAAAATTGAGATTTTTAATGGGTAGGGGAATAAATCACCTGATTTCGTGATGATCTTGTACGGCGGCGGGGAGAAGGAGAGAGAGAGAGAGAGAGAAAGGGTCAAGAATTTGGATGGATAATTTTTTCGAGGGGCGATAAGCAAACAGGAAAAGAGAGTCTCCAGAGGAAATTAGAGAGAAAAAGAAGAGAATATAGTATAGGAAAGACAAAATTCATAGGGAAATAGAGTGACATTGTAGACAGAGAGAAAGAGAGAGAAATTGGAAAACAGAGTAAATGGGGAAAAAGAGAGAATAGAAAAGGGAAGAGAAAGGGAGAAAAGGAAAGAAAAATGGGGGAAACAAGAGAATAGAAGAGGGAAGAGAAAGGGAGAAAAAGGAAGAAAAATGGGGCAAAGAGAAGAGAGAAAGCGAGAGAAACGCAGAAAACACGTTAGAAAGGCAAAGGGACGACAGAGACAACAAGTGAGAAGAGAACCAAAAAGAGAGAGAGAGAAAGAAAGAGAGAAAGAAAAAGTGAGAAAGAGAGAGAGAGAAACAAAGAGAGAAAGAAAGGGAGAGAAAGAAAGAGAGAGAACAAGAAAGAGAGAGAGAGAAAGAAAGAGAGAGAAAGAGAGTGAAAGAACGGAGGAAGGTATAAAAAAAACTCTCCTACGGTTATTTTCTAATCGAACCGAGGTGACATTGCCAGGCGTGAGTGCAAATTGTACACGTGGACGAATTTTGACTCTATAATCCCACTATAAACTCACACAACAAAGTGATGGGGAACGGTAAGGTTTACTTAAAAAGGCTTTCAATTAAGCCAAGTAAATGAACCTGTATGTACAATGTGGGTTGGCCAACTGTTTAATGCAACGAAAATCGTTAAAAGTTGTGCGGATTCCGTTTGGAGTTTTTCGGTTGTTCATATTTCTTGATACCTTCCCACATTTAAATTACATTCATGCACGTACATGTATGTTATGTATGTACATGTACGTGCATACATACATACATGTACGTATGAATACATACATGTTCAAATGCGCGTACGGTTAAGTTATGTGGACACTGGACTGGAAGGGAAACAGCTAACCTTTAAAGGAATTGGAAGAGTGCATGATAAAATTCTATTTAACCATTGCTTTTTATACATAATTTGCTTCAGTGCGGAACAGCTATAATGAAAACGAAAGGGATGATTTAAAAGTGAGGAGGACCAATCTTTCAAGTAATTTGTGGTAGTTGCCGTTCTTTTTTTTTTGGCACATTGCATAATTCTTTAAGAGCCTTGCTCGCGATTAGATAAGAATAGGGAGATGAGAAGGGCAAATGTTACCTTTTATCCCGTTGTCTACTTCCTCGTCTTGCTTTCTCTTCCGCTCTCTCTCTCTCTCTGTCTCTTTTACCCTTCGTTTTTCTCTCTCTTTTTCTCTCTGTCTTTCTGTTTATTTTTCTTTTACCATTCATTTATTTTCCAGTTATTTGTCTCTTTCTCTCTCTTTTACCCTTCACTTTTTACCCGCTATTTCTCTCACTTTCACTCTCATATTCTTTTTCTCCTTAACCCTTCATTTGGTTTCCCGCTATTTCTCTCTCTCTCTCTCTCTCT
>JAQGBT010005834.1:0-13598 GCA_034698585.1 Disparrhopalites patrizii
CAAAAGGAAATAAGAGAACGAAGAGAAAACAAAAGGAAATAAGAGATAACGAAGAGAAAACAAAAGGAAATAAGAGATAACGAAGAGAAAACAAGAGGAAATAAGAGACAATGAAGAGAAAACAAGAGATAGCGAAGAGCAAACAAGAGGAAATAAGAGACAATGAAGAGAAAACAAGAGGTCATAAGAGATACTGAAGAGAAAACACGAGACAATCGGAGATAACGAAGAGAAAACAAGAGAACATTAGAGATAACGAAGAGCAAACAAGAGAAAATTACAGATAACGAAGATAAAACAAGAGATAACGAAGTGAAAACAAGAGAAAAAAGAGATAAAAAAGAGAAGACAAGAGATAACGAAGAGAAAACAAGAGAAACCAAAGAGAAAACAAGAAATAACAAAGAGATAACGAAGAGAAAACAAGAGATAACGAGGAGACAATAGTAACAGAAAACGGATAGAAAAACGCGGAAAAAGTAACCGAAATTAAGACGGGGAAAATATGATGAAAAACAGATATAAAACGGAAAAAGTAAGGGAGAAAGTACGGAAAAAGTCAAGCCGGATGAATTCAGCGCAAAATATGTAACAGAACCTGCATAAAACGAAAAAGGCGGGAAATAAAGAGAACGTTTGGTAAAAGTAAAAACAAAGATAAAATTACGAGGAGAAAGTACAGGGAAATAAAAAAAAATGCAGACCCCGAGTAAAAAAGAAAGAGTAAAGGTTACAAAACAGAGAAAGAGAAAGTGATAAAGAAAGTGCGAGAGAGAAATGCACAAAGAAAAGGGATATAGAAGATATAGAGAAAAGTTTATGAACGAGACAAAAGCCGAGAAAGAGAGATTGTGAGTGCAAGAAATCTTTTTCGCGTAATTCACGCATTTCTTATTAGATCCGAACATGTAAAAGCCATTGGGCATTAAGTATTTTTGCCTCACTGATACGAACCGGACTTGCATGGTGTACGAGCCAAAAGCACAACAATCCCATTTGCTGATTTCATCTCTCCTTTTTTTCTCCCTCCCTCCCTCCCTTGAAACAGTAGTAGTAAATGGCCGGTATTAACGACAGAAGGACAAGGCAACGACTCTTAACATTCCGGAATGAATGCATTAGCAAAAACACGGAGTACACACAAGTTATAAAAATTCCCCTCTCATAAAATGCAATAAACAAAATTCCATTTCAACCAGAGTGCAGGGAATTTTTCAAAGGGGGAGAGAGACAGAGAGAAACGGGCATTAATAAGAAGAAGAACATGTACATATGTATAATATTTCCCTTAATGTGAGCAGTATTTTACCCAAAAAAATTATTGCCCACACAAATCTTTTAAAGGGGGGAATTTAAGTGAAATAAAAACAATATTTGTTTACAATATTTTTTCAACGACCGTGTGCAAATCTCTAGTTGGAAACGACCATTTCATCGACAAATCTCAAAGGAGATTTTGCCGCGGAAAAAAATGTACCTTTTTATGAGTTGTAGAAGGACGAACAAATGGGGGGAAATTTAGTTGGGGGATCTTTGAGAGGAAATGGAAGAAAGGAACGGAAAGAGAGAGACGTAAAGAGAAAAAAGGAGAGATAGGGAGAGAGAGATTTTGAAAGCGAAAGGGAATGGTGAAAGAGAGAGAGAGAGAAAGAGAGAGACAGGAGGAGAAAAAGAGGAAGAGAGAGAAAGGAAGAGAAAGAGAGGAAGAGAGAGAGAAACAGAAAGAGAGAGAAAGGAAGAGAGAGAGAGAGAGAGAGAGAGAGAGAGAGAGAGAGAGAGCAAATGACTTGTTGGTGAGGAAGTTTCTGTCTCGTGAATCGTGAATGCACTTGAGAAACGAGTCTCTCTCGTTTTTTCCCTTCCTTCCTTCCTTTGCATACATAAGAGGGACTTTTCAAGAGATTGGCGAGGGAGAGAGGAAGCATGGAAGGAATTTCGAGAGAAAGATAAAGTGTTCTTATGCATGCAATGACTGGTCATGCTTTAGTTTTTTCTGGGGAATCTCGCCGGAACTCTCCTTGTCACATCACATCACATTCTCTCTCTCTCTCTCTCTCTCTCTCTCTCTCTCTTACTTCTCTCTGTCTCTCTCATTCTCTCATCAATTTTTCCACCACTTCCCCCTCTGACTTTTTCCTATCTCCCTGTTGCACTCTTTTATACGTGAATTTGGCTTTTACATATTCTTCTGACTTATTCGTTGTCTCCCTCTCGCCAAAGAGTTTTGGTCTTGCTTCTTTCTTTCGTCATGCTTCTCTCTCTCTTTCTCTCTCTCTCTGTCTCTCTATTGTCTCTCTTCTGCCCTTAATTTTTTTCTATACGTCTCGCTCTCGCAATCTCACTACTTTATTTTTCTATTTCTCTTTCCTTCTTTTTCCTCTCTCTTTTTTCTTATTTTAATTTTCCTTGGCTCCTCTTCCTCTCTCATTTCTCTTTCTTCGTCTGTTCTTGTCTCTCTATTTTCCTCCAGACTTTCTTTTGTTTTTATCCTCTCTTTTGCTTGCTGTCGCTCTCTCTCTCTTGTCGTTCTCTTTGTCCGCATCTAAGAATTATTTTTGTCTCCATCATTTTCCTCTTCACCGTTGGTCTCTCTCTCTCTCGGTGTTTTAGCAAGCATTACAGTGGAGTCTCTCTATATATATAACAACTCTGAAGGGAAGAGCAAAAAAAGCTGTTACAGTGGAGTCTCTCTATAACAACACTGAAGGGAATGAAAAAAATATTGTTACTGGGAACTGTTATTGTATAGAACATTAAATATGTGCCTTTAACCTTTTTACATGTACCAAGGGCGGAAAAAATAATGTTGTTATAGAGAAATGCTGTTATAAAGAGATTTGTTATATAGAGATTCCACTGTAATACATTAACAAACTGCTAAGCATTAAATTTGTCTTTGTTGTTACGATTCATTGCACAAAAACGTTCCATCGATTTTGTATATATTCACCCCCTAAACATAAAATTTGTCAATTTCCTCCATACATTTTTTTTTACAAATCACGTGCTACTGTCTGTCGTCTTCGCAGAGTGACTTCGGCATACCTTGCATTATTTCCTAGACAAAACAATCCTGTAAAACACGGCACCTTCCAAAATGGTTTTGATTTCTGGTTATTCCTCTTTAATCCGAAATTTCAGAAATTCCATGGGGATTAAAAAATTATTTCATCCCAAAAAACCTTGATTGCTTCCGTGCCTCAAAGTCAGCAGGTGGAATGGGAACTTAATAGTATGTAATTTGGTAGGAAATTGAAAAAATGGATAATTAACTTTTAATTGGTCTTTAATTTGACTCGTGCCGGCATTGAAGGCCCGAGCGTATTTTGGAATAAACAATTTATTACAAAAAAAAGAGAATTCCTCATCGTTTCTTTTGCAATATTTGTTCTCCTTCATAATTATTGCTCCCATAAATTGAAAAAGGGCCAGCGACAAGTCATTACGCACGTTTACCTCCACGATGTAAATCTGTTGGAATTAATTAGTGTGGAAATTGTGCAATGTCTAGCAAAAACAAACCAATTAATTAACTAGACAAATTCGCACAAAAAATTCAACCTCCCAACTTTTTTTTCCTTTTCTTTTTCAATCTCTCAACAAACCCAGAGAATTCCTTCATTGTGGGCACTTTATTCATTTGGCAGAAATGTTATCTTCACAAAAATGAGATTGACCTTTACCTGGCCAGTCTTATAAGACTTTCTATGGCACGTACATTCTATTCACGTAACAAACGGAGTGGCATGTAAGGTAAAAAAAAATTATGGTAGTTTTTGTTGTGTGAGTAAATAATTAACGAGCACAGACAAGAGAAAAAAAACCTGTAATGCTTACATCCACCTTTTTGCTGTACTCCTTCCCTTATACTTACTGCTAAACTAATGATTAGGTAAATTAAATTAATTACCAATAAATTATAATTTCATTAATGAATTATTACTCTGTGATACATAAATTAGAGCCGGAGTGAGGGATACGTACAGGTGTTTTATGGGGGGAAAGCAACCACTTGCATAACTCATCTCTCCGACGCGCTCAAGGGCACCGTGGGGGGTAGAGCTTTTAAGGGGGAAGAATCCGCAATAAGGAGAGGGATAAAGAGACAAGTATTTGAAGAGAGATAATGCAAGGAAAATAATGATCTTAGCTTCTACAGAGAGTCTTTGAAAAAATCAAAAGGGTAAAATAGAAAGAATTTAACTCGGAAAAAAATAGAAAAAACTCAAACCAGGAATAAAAAGAAAGAATTCAAAACGGGGAAAAAATCAAAAGGAGAAAAAATGTTAGACGGAGATTATTCAAAAGGGGGGAAAAGAGCAAAAATTCGAAAGAAAAAAAAGATGAAATATCAACAAGGGGAACATTTGAAAAAAAATCAAAAGGAGAAAAAGAGAACAAATGCAAAAGGAGAAAAAGAGAACAAATGCAAAAGGAGAAAAAGAGAACAAATGCAAAAGGAGAAAAAGAGAACAAATGCAAAAGGAGAAAACGATAAAAAATTCAAAAGGAGAAAAAGAGAAAAAATGCAAAAGAAGTAAACGATAAAAAATTCAAAAGGAGAAAAAGAGAAAATATTGGTTCAAAAGGAGAAAAAGAGAGAAAATTGAAAAGGGAAAAAGAGAAAAAATTCAAAAGAAGAAAAATTGAAAACGGAAAACGGAGAATAAATTCAAAAGGAAAAAGGAAAAAGGAACAAAATTTAAGACAGAGAGAAGGCACATTCAATGGAGAAATTACAATTATTAGCTTTTATGGAAAGTGTGAACACACCAGAAATAAACTGGAGCGGTTGGAACCAACAATATAATTACATACCAAGAGATTTTGGCTTTAAATGCAACGCAAAAGTACAAAAATATACCAAATGGCGCTAAACCCACAAACTAAAGCATTGAGAGAGACAATAAAAAAGGATAAGGAGGTGAATTGAAGAGAATGTGAGAGAAATACGGAGAGACAAAGAGGGAGAGAGGAAAGGAGAGACAAAATCAGAAAGATAGAAGAGAAGGAAGAAATCTTAAAAATGGAACAGACAAGAAAGACCGAGAGAGACGAGATTGGGAGCGAGACAGTGACGACACTGATATTAAGCGTGCGTGCAGTTTCTTGGAGAACGTGTCTACTCTCTCTCTCTCTCTCTCTCTCTCTCTCTCTCTCTGAATAAGAATCGCATGTAGTTAACCACGAAGACTGGGGTGCTGGCACAAAGTAAAAGTGAAAAGACAAGGACATTTATTTTGTGTCTGACTGCTTTTCTTCTCTTCCCTTCCAAAGTCTTTGACGACCGTTGCCTCTAAAGAGTTGTTCCTCAAGGAAAAAAAGACGCTCCTGCTTCAATACTAAGAGGGCTATGTCTACGTGTGGAGTTGTTCTCTCTCTCTCTCTGTCTCTCTCTCTTTTTCTCTCTCTCTCTCTCTCCCTGCAAAAATTACTGACTAACTTCTACAAGTTTTTAGTGTATGTTCAGAGAATGTAGATTTTCAGACCCACAAATTTACTTGACAGGTCACATTACTTATTGGCGGTCCTCACTTTTTTTCTTCCCGCTCTCTCTCTCCTTCTTTCTCTCTCTTTCTCCTTCCTCCTTTCTCTCTCTCTGCCTCCTTCTTTCTCTGTCTCCCTCCTTCTCTCTCTCTCTCTTGCTCTTTCTTCCTATCACTCTGCCTCTATCTTTCTCTCTTTCTATTTCTTTCTCTCTCTTTTTTCTTTATTTTATCTTCCTCTTTCATTCTCTCTCTATTTTCCTCTTTTTCTCTCTCTCCTTTCTTTCTGTTGCTCTTCCTCTTTCTTTCTCCCTCTTTTTTCTTTCTTTTACTCTTACTCTTTCATTCTCTCTCTCTCTCTTTTCTTTTTTTTTCTCTCTCTCTCTTTTCTTTTTGTTACTCTTACTCTTTCTTTCTCTCTCTTTTTTCTTTCTGTTCACTATCTCTTTCCATCTCTCTCTCTCTCTTTCTCTCTCCTTTTCTCTCTCTTTCTCTCATATTTTGCCGCTCTATTATTTCCTTCTCCTTTTTTCCTGTCCCCATCTACGTTCCCTTTTCTGCCGTCTCTCTATATTTGTCTCTCCTCTCATTTTGCCCTTTCTCCCTCAGTGTCTCTCCCCGCTTATCTCTTTGCCTCCCTCCCTCCCTCTCTCTGTCTCTCTCTTCAGCCCGTGGCAAGAGCCTGCCCAACAATGGACTCCCCGGCTTCGGAAAAAGACATAAGTTCACAAAATGGTGGCATTGAAGGAATTTATTTTTTGCTGGGGAAATCTCGTGACGGCACAAAGCAAGCAGAAATTGCTGTCAAAGGGAATGAGAGAGATAGAGAGAGAGAGAGAGAAAGAGACAGAGAGAGAGAAAGGGAGAGAGAGACTCGGAGCAAGTGTAATTTCTCATTGCGAAAAGTCAAAAGCTTCCTTCTTGGAGATTATGTAGAATTTGCTCTGAACCCGTTCCTTTATAATGTCCCTTCAACCCTCTGAGACATGTACAGGAGACGTGGGGAAGTGGCAAAGGGGTTCTGGAGAGGATCGAGAGAGACAGAGGGAGAGAGACATTTTCAAGCTCCTGGTCATATCTCTCTATTTTTTCTCGTTCTACCGGCTCTCCTGTTTCCTCGCTCTCTTTACTTCTTCTTCCTTTCCTCTCTGTTTATCTTCATTCTCTCTCCTTCTCTCTTTCTCTCTCTCTGTCTCTCTCTTTCTGTTTCTCCCACAAAACTGGCTTCAGAAAGAAAATCCTCCGCACTTTCTACCCCTTTAATGCCTCCAAAGAATTATTGTGAGTATACAGAATGCATAGGAGGCCTAAAAAGTATACCAACACTAATTCTTACTGTGTCCCTCATCCTCCCTCTTTACGCATTCCGAGTTGGGAGCGGCGGGGGATTGTAAATAATCGCCGTCATATTTTTCAACGCACATAAAGTAATGACATGCCTTGATTTCAAAGAGCAATCTCGACGCATAGTTTATTTTTTGAAAAAGGATCATTGCTTCCGGATGCTTTTTAACGTGTTTTGACGTCTAAAATTTGACGCTGTAGGCCCTGTCAGATTTTTTGGGTCTTCCCAAGAACATTCTATGTATATAGAAGGCATTGGTTTTTGAATTTTTGAATAAATAATGTCCACGTTAGGGAAACAAAAATTCTGGACTCGGAAAAATCATTTCTTGACTATGAAAAAATATTTCTAGACTCCCAAAAAACATTTTTAGACTCAGAAAAAACTTTTCTAGACTCCCAAAAAACATTTCAGGACTAAGAAAAAACATTTCTGCATTCAGAAAAGCCATTTCCGGATCCACAATAAAATTTCCTGGACTCATAAAAAACATTTCCGGGCCCATAATTAAATTTTCTAAACTCACAAACTGCTTGATTTTTCATATACATTTTTTGTTCTCATGAGCCACAATATTCTAAATGCTCGGACAAAAAAGGACATTCAAAAAAATTGTGGGCCCGCAGATATTTGTTCAAGCTTAGAATACATTATTGCACATGCCCTAATTTTGTTTTGGCTCCCCAAAATTCGTCCCGCTTGTCCATTGAGTCCCTGTCTGTTTTTTTTGGAGCTGAACCGTGACCTCCCAGGAATGTGCTTGAGAAGTTGCCGAATGAAAGCGGACATCAATGTCATGTGGTTGGTCAATCAACAGAGGATTTGAATGGGATTAAATCCAATCTTGACAATTGAAGCTCGCACAACGCGTGTCTCTTGTAGTGGCTTCTAACAAAGGAGTGGCCCATTAAGGTCAATAGAAGAAAACAGATCCGGAGTTATACATGAACCTGCATAAGGCTACGAAAGGCACGTTATTTATACATGTTTATTCTTCAAACGCATACACTTTTATATGGATTTTAAGCATGGACAACCTAAAAAGACATATATCTACAAATGTATATATGTGTTATGCCCAATGAAAAATTGTGGGTATGCCAGAATGGCATGAAGGAAGAGCGTATAAAAAGCCTTTGGAAAAAATGTTTTCGAAGAGACCACACAGTATTTAGGGAGATGTGTGATGTGCTGTAACGCCTGAGTTATGAATGTCACTTGAGACGCTGAATAATGATGGTGATCACTAGAATCCAAAGGAGAATCATCTCGTCCGACAGCCGCCCTTTACTACTATTATTCAGCATACGCTCTCTCTCTCTCTCTCTCTCTAAAAGCAGAAAATCTTGTGAATATTACACGCTCTCTTAATGCTCTCATCAACATGGCCCAGGGCAAAGAAAAATACTCTTACATACATTATGAGCGATGAGGCTCGTCTAGAATGGGAATGGAGGTCTCGACGTTGTCAAGGGAGCACAAGGTATAGAGAAGGAAAGAGGGCGAGGGAGGAATTGAGACAGAGAGAAACTCGTGAAGGAATATGGGAGAGAGAGAGTGAAATGTAATAATAAGTGTCAATAGGAAAAAGTAATAAAAAGTGGAGGAAAAAGGAAGGAAATCAAGAAGACAGCGGAGGGAAAATAGAAAAACGTTGTCAAAGAGAGAGAGAGAGAGAGAGAAGCAAATAAAATGCAAGGGAAAGTGAGATAATGAGAAGCAAATGGAGTCAAAATGGAAAGCAAAATGAGGGAAAATAAACAAGAAAAAGGAAATAAGAGAAAAAGCCGAAAAAAATAGGAGCAAAAAAGCCAGAAAAAGAAAATAAGAGAAAAAAGCCAGAAAAAGAAAATAAGAGAAAAAAAGCCAGAAAAAGAAAATAAGAGAAAAAAGGCCAGAAAAAGAAAATAAGAGAAAAAAATCCAGAAAGAGAAAATGAGAGAAAAGAAACCAGAAAAAGGATCAAAGAATTGAAACAAGTGAAAAATGGGAAAAGAGACGGCAGAAAAGATAAAATAATAACGGGATAATGAAGAGACAAACAGAGAAATCAAGTGAACAACGAGACTTGAAACAAATTCAAAGAGAGAAATTAGCGAAAGGCTAAAGAAAAAAAGGTGAAAACAGACCATCCAAAAACAAAGAAGGTAAACGGGGGAACATGGGAACAAAAAATGTCTAGAAATAGAAAGAAAAGCCCCCAAAAGGTAAAGAAATGAAAAGACCGAAAAAGAGAAATGAATAGGAAAACGTGAAAAGAGACAAATTTGGCAAACATAATAAAAGAGAGAAACATGTTGAATAATAAATAAAAAATCGGATATGAGAAGCAAATTAAACAATAAAAAACGATGGGAGAAAAAGGGAGAGGCAAATTAAATAATCAAAATTTGGAAGAGGAAAATGAGAAAAGCAAATTACATAATCAAATAGAAAGAGAGAAAAGATAGAGAGAGAGGGAGAAAAGCCAATTAAATAATGAAATTGAAATAGTAGAACGCGAAAAAAAGGGAGAAAAGCAAATTAACAAAATAGAGAGAGGAAAAACAGAGAGAAAATGGGAGACAAATAAATTAAATAATAAAATAGAGAGAGGAAAAATAGAGAGAAAACTTACTGCGGAGAGAAAAAAGAGTTATAGAAAGGAGATGGAAAAAATAAATACAAGCGGGAAAAGAGAAAAAGGAAGGAGACGAAGAAAAAAGAACGAAATGGAGAAAGCAAAAAGGGAAAACAGAGGAAAGTTGAACGAAAATGAATTACTTACAATTAGTAAGTGTTGAAAAAAAGAGAAATGTTGGCAAAATTAATATGCAATTTGCAGTCAATTGAGAAATTGGTTAAAATGGGATAACAGCAATCTATATGCAATATTGACCAAGCTTTCGAAAACTACTTCGCGCCAAGCCATCATCTGCGCGGTCAAGCCTAACAAAAAGGTGGGCAAAAGTGGAGAAAACAAAAGAGAGAAAACTTCCAACATTTCCCCCATTTTTTCTGCTTCTTGATACTTTGTTTTTCCCTCTTCTTTTCCCACCGCCCCCGAAAAAAAAACTTTTTCTTAGAACATCTTAAATCATCATGTAATTCCCCTCCGCCGGCGCTTTTTCCTTCCCACCTCATAAAGAGGAATGGACGGAGAAATTCTCATAAATATAACAAGTGGGTGCAAAAAAAAAGTCCGACACACTCTCTCTGTGTACAAAAATGTAATTCATTTTGCCACAGCTGATGGTGTCCGATCATATTTCACATTACAACTTTGCTCGCACACAAAAACTTTTCCCGGGCCAAATATGGCTAAGGAGAGAGAGAGAGAGAAAAAAATCATAATTTTTTTCCAGACAAAATTGTCCCACCCCCAAAATTTCTCCATGTAATTGGAAGCCCTCAGATAAAAAATTAAAAATTCTAAGGACCATCAGTGGAAAAAATGTCACCCAAAACGACCAATTAAAAATTGTCCATCTCATCTTCTTCTTTTTTGTGCATTTTGGGAAACATCATTGGAGGGAATTAATGAACCTCGTTAAGAGCCAAATCACACCATATTGTCCCCCATTATTCCCACCATGTCTGGCTTGTGGCCACATTGCTTCATGTCCCTCCATTATAAATTGGAATGAAGGAAAAGGGAGAAGCGAAAAGGGAAAAATATGTGGTCATTTAAAAAAATAAACGACACAACTTTTCTTTTTTCTCTTATTCACGACAAGGAGAAAAAAAGGAACTAAATCAGATTACAAATGTAACGTCCCTTTTTATGACTACACATTTGAAACGGAAAAAAGGATTTTTTTATACACAAATGGCACACACACGCACATGGCACATAAAAATCATGTTTAAAAAAAATAAATGATGCTCCCTTTTTTGGGCTAGAACTTCTAAGGGACAATGATGGCAATAGAGTGTACAAGGAGAAATCAACAGAACTCGCGATTGGGCTGACAAAATTACGGTGAAACCCAGCAAGAAAAACGGAGACAGACAACAGGGGAGATAAGGGAAAGGTTAAGACAGAAAATTAAAGGAAAACTAAGAATGTGAGGTGAGAAATTGAAATAAAATTAAGCGAGACGAAAGACAAAAGGCCAGGCAAAAATTAACAGACTATTGGAAATACATGGAAATTAATTACGGTGAAAAAATAACAACAAATGAGAAACATTAACAATAGAAAGAACATGAAAAAGAATTAAAAGGCGTAAAGAAACGCGAAATAGAGCGAAAAACGAAATGCAAAGGAGTAGCCGAGGAAACGTGTAAAAGCAAGAACGAAAATGAAAATCAAAAGAAAATAAAGGGGTACAATACAAAAAGTAAACAATGAGGGGAACAAAAAAAAACGAGAGAATGTAAAAAACGGTAGAAAATAAAGAAAATGAAAAGAAATTACAGAAAAACGAAAAAAGCAAAAAACTAGGTACATAAAGCAAAGAAAGTAGAGAGAAAATATTGAAAATCGGGGGTAAATAAAGAAAATAAAGAGAAAATGTAACGGAAATTGATAGAAAATAAAGAAAAACAAAAGAAATTAGAGAAAAGTAACGAAAATCGAGAGAAAATAAGGAAAAATGAACGAAATTAGAAAAGTAACGAAAATCGAGAGAAAATAAAGAAAAACAAAAAAAATATCAGAAAATGAGGGAACGACGAGATAAAGTAAAGTAAAATGAGAAAAAATAGAGAGTAATTAATGAGGGAAAACAAAAAACGTAAAGAAAATAAAGAAAACGATAGAAAGTAAAAAGAAAAGCAAGAATGAAAGCGATAGAAAATTAAACAAGCAAGGAAGGAAGCGACAGAAAATTAAAAAAGCAAGAAATAAAACCATAGAAAATTTAAAAGGCAAGACAAAAACGATAGAAAATGAAACAAGCAAGAAAGAAAACGATGGAGAGCCACCAAAATTAAAGAAATAAATTTATAATAAAACTGACAAGAATTAGAGTGAAAAAGTAAGTGAAAAAGAGAAAATAAATGAACACAAGCAAGCAAACAATAACAACTTGACAAATAGAAGTAAAAAAAAGAAAGAGATACAGGAAAGAGTCGGAAAAAGGGTGAGTGACAGAAAAAAAAGAAAAGTCAACATCAAAGGCAGAAATTCGTGGGAAAAAAATTGCGGCCTTTCACCAAGTAAATTGAATTTTTGTGAAAAACCCTAAAAATAAAGGACTTAAAAGAAAAAGGAAAAAATACGGAATTTCCGCTAAGCCTCAACCCGCTGAAAAATGAGGGAAATTACAAAATTATTACATTTTCCAAGACAATGACAGCTTTATTAAAGACTCTTTTCGCCCTCTCTTTCATCTATGTCATCAAACAAGAATAAAAGATGAATCAACTTAATATAACGAGATTTTGCGTATTTCTTCACAAAAAATATTCCCATCTATAAATTCCCCCTTGGCTATAGGCCACTTCTCAAGCATATGAAGAAAAAGGAGAAAATTAAAGTCTGGACATTACATTTGATGTGCCTCGGGCCAAGTTCAATTGCCTTGGAACGAAAAAAAGGGAGTTCTTTACATGAATCAAAAACCCCGGGAAATAAGGGTGCTTCAAAGGAAGTCTATAAATACACATTTTGAACCAGGAAAAAAAAATCCAAGGATTTGAAACTTGGAGTAAAACTCCCCCTTTTTCGCATTCTTCCCCATGATTACAATATAATACCCAAAAATGTGACTATGTCACAAATAAAGTACCACGGGAGAGGAAGAGATTGTCGTATATAGGAAAGGAGCAGAAGAAATACAAAAAATACCCATTTTTCTTGTCCTCTGACAACTAAAGTGAGATGTGTCGTAGTCCTTGCCTTTTTTTGGCCAGAAAAAATATACTTGTACAAAAAGGGGGAAGTTTTTTCCCCTGATAAAGTGCATTCTGAATAAAATATGAAGGGCCGGATAAAGATATACATGACTCGAGGAGGGATATTTCTCTCTCAAAAAGAGATGTTTTCAACTACAAAATAGTGACTTTGGATGGGAAAAAGGATGAGGTGAAAGAATGGGCTGAGGCTTGCTGGATAAAATGGAGTGGCTTGGGTCTCAATTTGAATTTCCCCCCGCTTCTCCTCTATAACTTTTCCAAGCATAAAAAATTGTTACCACGTGTATTTCTATGCAGAAATTTTATTGCGGAAGTACCAAAAGAAACTGGATTTTGATCTGAGCGAAATTTCTTCATTTATCTCCGCATTTCCTAAAACAAAGTTGAAAATTTTGCTATCAATGAATTCACGATGAATTTACGATTTTTGAATTGCACTAAATTTGAAAGCCGCTCTAAAATTGAACGATAAAAATAAAGGATCAAATAGAAAAATAAAATAACTAAATGAAAATACAGGATAAAATAGAAAAATAAAATAAATAAATGAAAATACAGGATAAAATAGAAAAATAAAATAAATAAATGAAAATACAGGATAAAATAGAAAAATAGAATAAATAAGTATAAATAAAATAAATTAATAAAAAGAAAAAAAGAAAAAAAAATTAATTAATACAGATAAAATGAATTAATACAAATAAAATAAATAAATCAAAATAAAATTAATTAATACAAATAAAATAAACAAATACAAATAAAATAAATTAATACAAATAAAATAAACAAATACAATAAAATAAACAAATACAAATAAAATAAATTAATACAAATAAAATAAACAAATAAAAATAAAATAAATTAATACAAATAAAATAAACAAATAAAAATAAAATAAATTAATACAAATAAAATAAACAAATAAA
>JAQGBT010005835.1:0-13592 GCA_034698585.1 Disparrhopalites patrizii
TTGTCTCTCTCTTTCTCTCTTTGTCTCTCTCTTTCTCTCTTTGTCTCTCTCTTTCTCTCTTTGTCTCTCTCTTTCTCTCTTTGTCTCTCTCTTTCTCTCTCTTGATCGCTTTTTATCTCTCTTTCGGTCTCTTCATCTCTTTTTTTCTTTCTTTCTGTACCTTTCTCTATTTTTCTGCATCTCGTTCCGCCTTTCTCTCCGTCTATCACTTCCTTCATCTCCTTCTCTGTACCAGTGAGCATCCCTGGTTCTTCCAATGTCTATACACCTTTTAGTCTCCCGGAAAACAGGGTTCTTCTGGAAAGTTTAAAGGTCCAGCAAATTCACCGTCTTTGCAGCTCTTTGACTCGCTCCTATCCCATTCCTAAATATAAATTTCCCATTTGAGTCATCCCCTCCAAATGAGTGCGTTCTACGCCCACAAATTTCCCCAATTTCTTTCTATTAAAGATTCTATTTATTTATTTTCTTGGCTTTTTATTAAGACATCCGTCAAAGGTCTGGTGGGACTCTCTCCTCATTGTCTATTTTATTTTTTCTATATAATTCAGTTACATACCATTAAATTGTCAGCTGTTATAATTCTTCCCCACATTTTGGTACAGGCTCAATCACAAGACTTTTGTGTATAGGTATACATAATAGACTTTGTGAAGAAAAATAAGATTTTCTCCCTTTGTTTTTTTTGCCGCTAATAATGATAATAATAAATGCAAAATAATTATAGTAATTCACAAAACAAAAAAAAAGAACGTATTTTGTATGATGTGCGACAACAATAACAAGGTGGAAATTGTCACTCGAAAAAAAAATAATAATACAACTCTCACGAGTCCCCTTCTTCCACATTGTCTGAGCCTATTGTGTGTGTGTACAATACTCTGAAAATGGGAATAATCATACAAGACTAAGTTACATTTGTATTTTCTCGCCCTGCACACATTGTATTTACAGAGGCATGAAGGGTGAAAACGGGGGAAATTTCCCCTTATCTTACTACTACATACAATAAATGCATCTTTTTTCATTCATCCAAGCAAATAGTCAAGAGAGGACTGAAAAAAAAATTAATTTATTAGACTTGCCTAATTTCATTTGTATATTACTAATGCTACCACTCTTCCCCCCTCCCACCAAAAAAAAACTTTCTTCTTCATACAATCTATAAAATATAAACCCTTTTTTCTTGGTACTTACAATGTGTTTATGGTATGTTTACCTCCATTAGAGCCTGTATGGGACAAGTCATATTTACTTTGAATCCATTCCCTTTTTTTTTTTACAACAAAACGATTACACACTATAAAATATTGACTACCACTTTGGTCTATTTACTGCAGATGTAGTCAATTTAGCCCACTTATTACCATTATGGCAATTTCCCCCCATCCATCCCAGCTTACTTTTGTACACCTGCGTCAAATCCAAGTTACACACTACCTATACTAGTGGGTCCTTCCTTTTTTTTTACATGTACATAATACACTAATAACTACCGTGTAGTAACAAAAACTATACATATATGTATATAAACATCCAAAAAACTGTGAAGGTAATTTTTTAACTAGGCTTTGATTACTACCATGCAAAGGGGGAAACGGGTTTCCTATAGTCATTAATAAGAGGAGAAAATGAGAGGGGAAAGGGTTGAGGCGACGGCAGATTTCATCATTACTACATCACACACACACATTTCATGAGAACTAATTACGCAATTAACTTCCGATACACATTTGTCAGCCACACACTTTTATCGACAGAGTGCCAGGGCTTTATTATTAAGCACTACTACTACTACTACATCCCGCAAAGTTTTGCCCCTTTCGTGGAAACCGCTGAGCAAACAGGGAATGTTTGCTCTTATAACCTTCAAATGTAACCGGGAATGGGTTCCTATTACTACCGTATATAGCTACTAACAATCACCTGCTTTATTTCCTCCTTGTCAAAATGTAATATTAGTGTGAAATATAACGAAAACAAGGGGAGATAAACTCTTTCAGGGCATCAAGGTAAGCAGGAACAACAAAAAAATGAGAGTAAAAAAATAGCATGGTAAGCAAAAAAAAAAATAAAGTAGAGAGTGCTACTAGGAAAGAGGAAAGTGGGGGAAGGTTTTGTGTGCTTACATGTACATTGGCATTTTTTTTCACATTTCCACCTAAAAATTCCTCATGGAGTGGAAGAACATCCACAAAAGAGTTTTGTGTACTTAACAGTTATATTTTCCGGCTTCTCAACTACTACATACTACACGACGAGCTCGGGATTGTTTGAGGAGAGAGTGGCGGATAGGATGTGGGTGAGGTAAAAAAGGGGACAATGTGTAGAATGATAGAGAGGAGGAGAGAGAGAATGACAGAGAGAGACAAGATCGAGAGAGCAAACCAGAGAGAGAACGGGACAGAGAGCAAACGAGAGTTTAAGAAAGAAAATGAGAGTGAACGACATAGGAGGAGAGATTTAGAAGGAGGAGAAAATAGAGAGAGCGCGGGAAAAGACAAGAGAGAGACAGAGCCAGAGGGCGCCAGAGAGAGAGTGTGAGAAGATAAGAATGGATAATAGAGAAAGCGAGACAAAGTGAGAGAAAAAAGAGAGCGCGAAAGTGAGAGAAAAGAGACGGAAAAAGTGAGCGAAAGTGAGACAAAAAGAGACAGAGAAAGTGAGCGAAAGTAAGAGGAAAAGAGAGAAAATAAAAGGAAAATAAGGAGAAAGTAAGAGGAGAAGAGAGACAGAAATTAAGAGCAGAGAGAGAAAAACTAAGAGGGAAAGAAATAGAAATTAAGAGGGAAATAGAGACAGAAAGTAAGAGGGAAATAGAGAGAAAGCCAAAGGAAAAGAGAAAATAAAAGGAAAATAAAGAGAAAGGAAGAGGAAAAGAGAGAGAGAAAGTAAGAGAAGAAAAGAGAGAGAGAAAGTAAGAGAAGAAGAGAGAGAGAAAGTAAGAGAAGAAGAGAGAGAGAAAGTAAGAGAAGAAGAGAGAGAGATAAAGTAAGAAGAGAGAGAGAAAGTAGGAGGAGAAGATAGAGAAATGTGGAAAGAGAAAGCGAGAGAGATGGAGTGGAAAAAAATACGAGACAGCGATAGGAAAAGAGAAAGAACTGAAAGTACATGATGACACAGATGAAATAAAAAAGACCGAAAAAGGGATTGATTCAATTGAATGTGAGATGGAGACAGAAAATTGTGTAACAAAAAAGATGCCAAAGAGAGAGAGAGAGAGAGGAAAACAGCGGGAGAATCTGTACGAAGGATACAGGGAAAAAGAGAGAAAAACTGAGGAAAGTAGTCAGGGTAAAATTGACCTACCCGAGTTCTGTTTATCCATGCTTGATTCCGACCGTCTGAAGCCATATGCATGCACTCCCCCACTTTGTCACATATCCACACATATGGCAGTGCCTACGTAAATATTTGCACTGGATTCTCACTCCCGATCATTCTAAACGATGATGTGCGTGGTGCACGCTGTTCCATGTACGCCTTCCATTGTATGTAATAATCATCATATTAATTCCTCCGGACTTTTTTTACAGGGAAATAATACATACGATCATACAGTACAGAATATGCGTAGAGCCTGCCGACACCAGCCATAAAAACTACTTCATTCAAGCTAACTCGTGCCATGGTGGAATGCGAAAGAGGAGGAAAAACCTCGTAAATGTTGTCGTAAAAAAGAAGTAATAAACGTTGAGCTTGTTTATATGTGTACGCATTTCATGTGGTTGCTCACTTATGCACATTTAGCAGAGATTATTCAGTAAATACACTTGTTGTCACACACACGGAGTGGACTACCAAAAGACATGGAGGTTTTCTCCTATCACCGTTTCCCTGGTTACTTTTTGCACATTTTTTAAAAAATAAACAGAAAGTTCTTTTCTTTCCCCTCCATACATGCAAGGAGGTTTGTTTCTCCAGTGATGGGTTCTGCCTTTTTCAAATTCAATGGAGCCATTGTTTCTTTCCAAATACGGAAGGAGTATGGAAGGCTTTGGTAATCCATCATTGTCAATTGTTTCTGTGTACACTTTCTTTCAATGTATCACTCTTCGTGTCGCTCTTTCGTTTTCACCGCCTTTTCGTTTTTCTGTTTATTGTCTCTTTAACCTTTTCTATATATTGTAACTTTCTATTCTATTTTTTGCCTCCTTAATTTCGTTATCTCCTATTTTTGTCTCTTAATTCCTTTCTCTTCTATTTTTTGCCTCTTTTATTTTTTGTCTCTATAATTTAGTTCTCTCCTATTTTTGTCTCTTTAATTCCGTTCTTTTCTTTTTCTGTCTCCTTAATTTCCTTCTCTTTTTCTATTTATTTTCTCCATTTACTTTTTTTCTCCTTTTGCATTTTTTCTATCCGTAACTACCTCCTTCTTTTCGTGATGGTTCAACCCTATTTTTTTGTTGCTTCGATTCTCCTTTTCCCTGATTATCTCTTGTCTGTGATCCTCTTTATCTCTCAGATTTTCTCTTGTCTCCGATCGTCTTTATCTCTTAGCTTTTATCTTGTCTCCGATTGTCTTTATCCCTATTTTTCTGTTATCTCTAATCCTCTTTATCTCTGTTTTTTCTCCTCTCTGTTTGTTTGGATCTCTCAGCATTGCTCTTGCCTCTGTTACTCTGTTTATTTTGATCTCTCAGTATTGATCTTGTCTCTGTTTCTCTTTATCTCTCGGGTTTTCTCTCGTCTCTATTTCTCTTTCTGTTTGTTCGTTATACTTTTCCTTTCTTTCTCTTTGCTTTTCCCTCGTGCTCTCTTTGTCCTTTTTGGCTTTTCTCTCTAATAGTTCTCCATGTATTTTGCTTAGTTCGACTTGGATCGTTTTCCTTCTTGTAATCACTTTCTTTATTTTGCTCTCTATCTCGGTTTCCCACTTTCCTTTTAAACCCGAAAGTCTATCTCTCTCTCTTTCTCTATCATTCTTGCAGTTTCACGACAAATACAAACAGACGCTTTGTCATATTTGTTCATAAAAAGGCTCATCCCTCGAGCGCTCATCACGGAGACAAAGCTTTTGGATTTGATGGAGACCATTGCTCCGTGAAGAGTAACAGAGGGTTTGGACAAGTGTGGATATGTGTATGTATATAGACGTAATATAAGGACATTTAGGGCAGAGTAAATATTGTGCTAAGTAAGACTTGTCCTCGTTAAAAGACTCAAATGATCTGTGTAATAACATTAGAAGCGGAACGCTGGGAATCAAAACGTCACCTTGGATCATCACCTGACACAATACACAAAATGGTCTCAGTTGGGAGAGGAAACACTACTGCCATATTATGTAAACAGTCTAAGAGATACAGAGAGAGAGAGAAAAGATTTGTGACTACCCCCTGGCTTAAAATTAATGTGTGTCTCTCCTTCCCTTTCTCACACTTTATATTCCCTTTTTTTTATTTATCTATGAAAAATTTGAATTAAATAACAAGCACGAGACACAACTGTGGGGTTGTACAACGAGTGAAAGGGAGAGAGTGTGAACATCTTTTTTGGAACAAATTTCATGTACTCACCATGACCAAATACTATACAGACAAGTCTGTCTCCCCTCCCCCCCTCATTTCCTATACTGAATATACATATTGTTGACTTTTTAGGTAATTTTTTACAAAAATTGTCCGCTTCCCCTCGTATTATGGTTGCATATACAGAAAAAAATGTTTACTGCCTATAGTTTCTTCTCCTCAAAGTGAATTTATTCGCTTGGAAAATACACAGTTTCTCAGTTAATAAAAAATATTATTCACTGTCATTATTATGACTACATACCTCATTATGTATGCATATTTTCCATGCATTTAATGGCCCTTACCTTTTCCTTTTGCTTTCCTTCATACAAGTGGAAGCTTAGACTCTTTATTTCGTCAAAAAATCTCCACAAAAAGGACGTTAATAACCGTATGACCCAAGGATAATTATTTCCCTTGAATAGAAGAAGGAGAGAGAGAGAGAGAAAAAAAGAGAATACATTTATTTTCCTTTGTCGTAAAAATCAAATTCGGTGACTGCGGTTTGAAAATTAAAAAGAAGAAAATTGAAGGAATGATAAGAAGAAGAAAAAACCAACTCATGCTAATTCAACCAAGGTAATCATATTGTAAAGAGAGTATTGGAATTGGTAGTGGGTTCTAACTAGCAAAATTGTTTACTAGAATACCATGTCAGTACATGATTTTGAGCATGGGACAGGGCTCATAATAAATCTTTGTATGCACTATTCCAACAGTATGGGCCACATTGAAAAATTAAAAACCACGAAAACCGCCGTCAGTCATGCTTTCAAGTCAAGAGAGTGTTGTTCAACCCTGAACTTTTTTTTTATCTTTTTTGCCCAGTAACACAGGAGAAAGGGAGGGGGAGATAGAAACACTTTATCCATGTTGTGGCATCTTTTTATATATATATTTTAGCCATGTAATGAAATGGAAGGTGGTGGCCATAAGATCCCCATAATTTTACTTCTTCTTCATAATAATTTATTACATGAACTATGTACGCACTTTCTCATGGAAGCATTTTTTTTACGTGTAAGCATCGGATATTACAGTCACTCTTTTATTTTTTTTCCATGAAACGAGGGTGAGTAAACTATAACTACGAAAAATTGCAAGGAGTAGCAAAGTGCCTCCCATGAGTTTGATTTATTTTTTTAGGTGGTCTCTCTCCGACACACACACACAAAAGTGATACAGAACACAATTTCTAGTGTTTCTTTAAGTATTACTAAGGGGCAAAAAGGAGGTAACCCCAGTGAAAAATGGTGGGCTACACTTTATCACGTCAGGCATGAATGATTTCACGGTATGGAGAAAAGTTGTGTATGTATATACCTATAAATATACATAGATATATATATATATGCACTTTTCCTATCCTACTAGAACCGATATACCTACAATCTCTCCCATTCATTCCCTACATTGCTTAAAAAAAATAGAGAAGAAAACGGCTTTCCATAATTCAGTATTTAGTTTTGGATGGGCTAATAGCGTTGTAAACATTTCCTAGTTCAAATTTATTTGTCTATCCCTCTGCCCATCTATCAGCCACGCAAGGGGAACCATGGAGGCACGTATGGTCATTTACATTGTAATTAATCTCAATAAAATTCCCCCTTCCCCCAAAAATATTAAATATGCCCCCATTCTTGGCGGAAAAGGTCTCTTTTAATGTGCCGACCAATTATTTAAGTCTCAAACCAAAAAACATTCAGATATGACCTACAATATGCGTTGGTATACCAATAAAATAAATGTCCACATACAAATTATTATGCAGGTAATTATCACGCATTTTCCTAATACAAATACGCATTAAAATAAATCCACCAGCAATTTTTGGGGGTGGACTAAAGATTTAATACAATCAGATTTCTGAACGGCTTCAGAGTTTTTTTCCCGGCTGTTCCAAGGTAGAATAAAAGGTTTTGGATCAACTGCATTTAATTCTTAAACCGACCATGTGCTTCTTCAATACATACATACATATATAAATATATATATATATATATAGAAAATACATGTGTATTAAATACATATGTGTGTATGTATATAATAAATGAAAGTTCAGTTACTTTTATGGCTTCAATCACCAGCTCCATTAATACACCGGTAGGGAATGTAGCTGGATTGTAGATGGTCAAAAAATCCTTGTGTGTCAATACCTTCGTGTTTGGGCAAAAAAGTTATGTGTATAAAGTAAAAGGGCGGGGATGGAGAAGCTCCTTCAAAAACTAACAGGATTATAACCACGAATGATTTACTACTGACATTGTTCACTAAACCAAGTGCCTTAGTTCTTTTTGTCTTCCTTCTCTGCCCCCACACAGGTATTATTATTTTATTGAAAATAAAATAACAGAGAGCATTTCCTCGAAGACTGAACCCTAAAATGCTGTATAAGGGCAAATGTCCCTAAATGGTAATTTGGGAAGGCTACAAACCAATGCACATCTCACCTACTACAGTTCAAATGTGGGGCGTAGAGCGACGGCTGAGAGGAGATAACACCCCCTCAAAATTGGGAAGATTCCCCCCAACTGCGCTTTTTAAATGTACCTATCAAGCTCCTGCCGCTGGTTTAATTTGGTGCTCAAAGGATATTTTAATTGGACGAATGATGGAACCTAATGAAAGGCTTGTGTATATGACATGCGAGAATATTTTATTTTCTAGGGTAAGGAATACTCCTTGGAAAGGCGAGATTTTGTGCACGGCGAAGAAGGGCCATGAATTTGTGGGATCCCTGCAAATGGTGTGTAATTACTTTGGACTAAACCATCCATAATTATTCTTAGGTTGTATGCAATAATAACACATATTACATATGCGCACTCCGTGTACTTGACTACCGGCGAAGAAGCGGAAAACTGAGCCCTTGCAAATTTTTTTAGGAGGCATTAAAACCCTCTATTATAGCCTTCTACACAGCAATAATGTTGGAATAGTATAGTAATCATCTAAATTTCATTACACAATGTGACTCCGATAAGACATATAAAATTTAATACGAGAAAAAAAAAATAAGTTCACTAAAAATTTTAAAAATCTCACGACTATTATCATGTATAAAGGAACTTCTCCCAACATGTACAAATTTTTTCTCTTATTTTCTATACCTTTAAAAGATTGTATATGAAAATTTAACCTTTTCTCCCAAATCTTTCCAGAGACCCAAATTCGTTTATGTCCTTCCCTGTTGGGACGATGTTTACGTAGAAGGAGAGGGAAACATTTTTGTTTTTGTTTTTAACCTTATATCCCTATATACAAAAGAAGAATTCTGACCTCGACAGAGTTCACAAGTTGAAGTAAGAGTGATGACTCTCGGAAAAAGTAGTAGTTTAAGACTTTCGACGGTATTTAAGATCATTTTATTTGTCTTTTGCTCTTGTGCAAAAAAAAAATAGTATGTCCATAAAAAGTTTTTCACTACATTTTTTTCGCGGCTTTCCTTCTCTGTGTAGGTCTTGTTTTTTCCAAAAAAAAAAAAAATTAAAATAATAAATTCCAGAGAACTTACACCATCAGGAAGGAACGGTTCAAAGGAAAAGAAAACATTCTTCTCCGTACTTGAGAAGATGTATGCACATTTATGTGTTCCTTTTTTTTTCTTTTTTTTTTGAGGGTTTTAGAAAAGGAAATGATGACTAGTGGCAGGGCTGTTGCTGGGGGGAGAAAAGTAACAGCTACAATAAAATGTGCCAAAATAGTAACCACACGAAGACTCATAAAGCTCTGTAGTTGTGTGGCTCAACTGGAGAGTCATTAAGAGGATGTCGTTTAGAATTTTATGATCAAATTAAAATGTGCCATATTATTGTAGCAGTAGCAAAGCATATTGCTCCTCCGCTCTAAATCTCTCTCTTTCTCCCTTTCTTTAGCAAAACTGCACTTCCTTATAATATTTTTGAGTTCGTTTACAGGAATGGTTTTTACTACGTATAATATTATACTTATACATATACAAATGCTATAGTAATACAAGAATAAAAACGGGGACGGGTGAATCCATGTTTTCTTGAACTTAGATTTTCCCTCCTTGTACACAATGCGCAAGGGACAAGGAAAGGGGAAAGGGAAAAAGGCTTCTCCATCTTTTTATTATGATTGAAATCCTATAGAAAATGTGTATAAAGACCTTTTTTTTTTAATATCACAGCGGGTCGTAATCTGATTCCTTGGCGAGGCTGCAGCCACTACCAAACATTTTTTTTTAATAACTGAAAAAAAAAGACTTTGTATACAGTGCAAATATTATTATGTCACTTCCAAAGCGGCCTTCTTCTGTATGCACAGTCCTGCACGTGCATATATGAGCACATTCATGCTACATTAATCTATTTGGCAAGGTTTATTATTACGTAACCACCAATTCTTCTAGCAGTCAAGACTCACCTTTATTTAATCTGCTAAAATGCTACCACTTTTTTTTAACACTACTCAATTCTCGATGCAACGGAGGGCGTATTATAATCCAGGAGAAGAATTATTTTTTTCCTGGTAGCACTTAATCCCAACAAAATCTCTTCACTTTCGCAGGAAATAATAAGAGGATTATTATACGTACATATTTACTAGTAGGTATATGGGCGAAAAGGGGGGAATGCGTAGGGAGTGTGGTAAAGTGCCAAAGAGGGATGGCAAATCAAATTCTGCTTGGTGTTTTGTTCCTCCTAAAAGTTTATTGGGAACAAATGCATTATAAAACAATTGAAGGGTTAAATCCAATCTGTGCCGTTTATCATGCATGATCAATCTCACGCTTCTTTGCAAGACAAACAATGTTTTCCTGAAGTTTTCCGTTTCCAACGATTATTTTATTATCCCTTTTGTACTTTTATCTTCTTATTTTAGCTGTCTGTTTCTCTCCCGTTTTCTCTTTCGCCTTCTCTCTCTCCTTTCCCTCTTGTTCTGTATTTTTTTCTCTTCTCCATCATTCTCTTTCTTCTCTTCCTATTTTGCTCTTTTTCTTTCTCCTTTCATTCCCTATCCTTTTCTCTCTCTCTCATTTCACTCCTTTTATATTTCTCCCTTTGCCCTTTTTTTCGTAATTTTGTCTTCTCTCCCCATTTTTTTGGTTATCTCTCGTTTCTCCCTTTTGCAGTTTTTCCCTTGTTTCCCTTTGCAGTTTTTCCCTTGTTTCCCTTTTGCAGTTTTTCCCTTGTTTCCCTTTTTTCTGTTTCTCTCTCGTTTCTCTCTTTTCTTGTTTCATACTCATTTCAATCTTTTTCTGTTTCTCTCTCTCTTTGCCCTCTGTGTCCTTCATTTTCTTTCTTCTCTCCTCATTTTTTTGGTTCTCTATCGTTTCCCTCTTTTTTTGTTTCACTGTCGTTTCTCTCCTTTTCTATTTCACCCACTCTTTGCCTTGTTTTTCTGTCGTTTTCTCTCTTCTCTCCCCATTTTTTGGTTTTGTCTCGTTTCTCTCTTTTTCTGTTTCTCTCGTCTCCCTCTTTTTCTCTCCGCTGTCTTTCTCTGTCGTTCAATTGCTCTCTCTGGCTTTCCTCTCTCTCTTTTTCTTTCTCTCTCTCTCTCTCTCTCTCTCTCTCTCTCTGTGACTTTCCTCTCACTCTCCCTTTTCCTGTCTCTCTCTCTCTTACTGTATGTGTATATCCCACGTTCCCCATACCAACCTCTCATGTTGTCCCTTCGTCTTCGTCTCTGCCAGTCCGTAAACCCTCGCATTTCCGTGTTGCGCAAAGGCCTATCGTACATAAAAACAAAGTAGAACACGGGATGACTTTTATGGAGAGGCGCATAAAACGTTTTCTACAGATTAAAAAAGGATTCCTTTTGACAGATATATCGTCGTATGCAATTCACTTAATGCTTAAGATAATTTTTTTCATTGAGGTATAGCAATCAGTAAAAAAAATAGGATGGATGTGTTCATTGAAAAAGATAAAGTAAAGAATTTAAAAAGAAAATATAAACCATTTTTTTCTCTCCTTTTCTTCTTTCCCGCCAATACAATCTTCCACCTATTCGTTTTGCTCGTCCTCCTTTTTTTCTAAATACTCATGAAATCTGTCAAAAACAGAGCCTTTTTCACATTCTCCCCTTGACTAAAAGGGAGTTTGTTGGACTGTGAAATTTTTATAAATGACATTGAAGTAACTTTTATCTTGAATTTTTTTTGCACATTCAATTTTGCCGTGTACACTTGAAATTGTCATGCAAACATTGTGTTTTTTTTGTTATTCTTGTTTATTACCATATGTCTCAAGGAATTTCTTTATGTTTTTGCCATGAGCACAAAAATACTGAGTTGGATGTTACGCCCAATGCAATGGAAAGGATAATACAACACATGGAGTATGGAGAATGTTAGAATTGTACCAAAAAAAGGGTAAAAACAGAGGGGCGCAGATGTCAATTCAAAGATAAAATTGATGACAGTTCTACCTGTAAAACTCTGCATATATAACACTCACAAAAATGTCCCTATCACACCCAAGGTATTCATTCTTGCGTAGAGAAACATCGTAAAAAAAACGGTAGCACTGTAGCACACACAAACTTTGTGAAATGGTCAATCCGTAAAAATATCATAAAAAAACAAGAACATAAAATGAAAGGAAAAATATATATGTAAAAAAATGAGTGCACCCAACAGACTGTGAGTCACAGAAAAGCGTTTACCCACAGATTTCTTATCTTTGTTTATGCACGCAGTCAACGAGGAATAATGTACGAAAGAGACAAAAATATCATTTTTTATTTACGTCTAGTCTATTTTTACGTACAGAGAGAGAAATACAGTAAACTATATACATCTTCCATGATTTTGCACGCATTTTTTCTATTCCCACGAGAATTAGTATGTACATGTTTTGGCAATTTATTTCACCAAATTTACATCTTGTTCTGGGGCTCATATGTTTTTTTTACGAACGTGAGAAATTTTACCACAACTATTAGTTTTTTTTTTACACTGGCTCAAACAAGTACAAACAGACACCTCTCACCAGTTTATCGCTCCAATTATATCCTCACGTGCTTTTATAGCTTGTATACAATTATAATTGAAAGTAATAATCTTATCCCAAGGGCGTAAATGCTCAAGTTGAAACATGGAGTGGCAATATGAAAACAAATCAACTCCAAGCTAATTTTTCTATGTACATTTTTTATACGTTTTGAGGAGAAAAAAAATCGCCAAATTATTAAACTGAATTTAATTTACAAAACTTTTATTCAGTAGCAAATTAGGACGTTTTTTTCATGGTAACTTTGGTCCGTCTAATAGCTCTGTACGGAAGTATAGACTACAACGCTGTTACGTGTGTAGGATAATCATAATCACCTTTTGTGTGTCATTGAATACAACTGCAACGGTTTCGCATGCGTTTGCTCTCTGTAACCTTTTTAACGATTGCGTGAATCTAATGACAACTTTTCAAAGAGAATCTTTGGCAAGGGCAAGTTTAAACTTTCGCTTTTACGCTGGTAATCATCACTGCAGTTAACACGAGACAGAAAGGGAACAAGAGGAGCAATGCGAGACAAAAAATACACAAATTAGATGTAATGCCTCTTTATTCTGTCATGAATATCTGCAAAGTGCATATCCACGTAGAAAAAAAGTGGAAGTATCAAGGAAAGAAAGAGGAAAGTATCCAAAAAGAAGAGTGAGACGAAGAGAGATAAAATGGAGTGGGAGAGACTGAAAAAGAAACAAGAGGAAAGGAAGAGTGGAAAAGAGAATGTGAAAGAGAAAAAGGAAAGTGGCAAATGAAAGATAGGACAAGGAGATTGTGAAGAAAGACGAGAAATTCGAAAGAGAAGAGGAAAGAAGAACATAAGGAGACGAGAGAAACGTAGTGAGAAAATGAAGACAGAAAAACTAAAGAGAGAGAAACGAGTGAAACAACCTGGAGAGACAGAAAATAAAGAGAAAGTATATAATCAGAGAAAAAATAGAGAAAGTATATAACGAGAGAAAAAATAGAGAAAGTATATAACGAGAGAAAAAATAGAGAGAGAAAGTATATAATGAGAGAAAAAATAGAGAGAGAAAGTATATAATGAGAGAAAAAATAGAGAAAATATATAACGAGTGAAAAAATTGAGAGAGAAAGTATATAA
>JAQGBT010005836.1:0-13591 GCA_034698585.1 Disparrhopalites patrizii
CTCTTTTTTTCTCCTTCTGTCTCTTCTCCTTTTCTGTGTCTATCCTCTTTTTTCTCCTTTTCTGTGTCTATCCTCTTTTTTTCTCCTTCTGTCTCTTCTCCTTTTCTGTGTCTATCCTCTTTTTTTCTCCTTCTGTCTCTTCTCCTTTTCTGTGTCTATCCTCTTTTTTCTCCTTTTCTGTGTCTATCCTCTTGTTTTCTCCTTCTGTCTCTTCTCCTTTTCTGTGTCTATCCTCCTTTTTGTCTCCTTCTTTTCGAACTTCTCGCTTCTCTCTCTCTCTCTCCTTTCCCTTTTCTCGTCCTCTCTAATTATCTTCTCTCCTTCTTTTTTTCTATCATATTACGAGTGTCTCTTTCTTTACTTCGCTTCTTTTTGCCTCACTCTCTGAATTTCTCTCACGGTTTCTCTTTCCGTTTCCCCCCATTCTCTCGAGTGCCCTATCTTTCTTTCAATTTTCTCTTTTAATTTCATTTTTGTCTCTCTGTCTTCAAGTTTCTCCTCTTTCTCTCCATTTATTTCCATTTCCTCCTCTTCTCTTTCCATTTATTTCCATTTCCCATTTCTCTAAATTTCTATTCATTTTCTCCTGTCTCTCAAATTCAACTCTCCTTTTTCTCTCTCTCTCTCTCTCTCTCTCTCTCTCTCTCTTTCTATGTCTATCTTTGTTTTATATTTTTCTCTCTCCATTTGATCGTCTCATTTCCTCTCAGTTTTCATCTCTCATCTTCTTCTCGTGTCTCTCTCTCTCTCTCTCTACTCTTGTCCTTTCCCCTCACTTTCTCTCACTCCTGTCCTCTCCCGCATCGTCTTGCACCCTTCATTGCCAATTGCCACTGACTCCCGCTTTCCCATTTTCCCCCTTCACGTCTTCCCCACCGCGAATCGTGTGTGTGCCAAGGAAAAGAATGTTATGAAGAAGAGAGAAAAAAAAATGTGGCAGTTCAAATAATAATAACTGCTCATTTCCCAAGAATTATTCTTGAATATAATATTAGGTACCAAGAGATTTCTGTACCAGGAGATTCTTCCCAGAGGAAGACACGAATCTTATAATTAAAAAAAAAGTATTTCCTATATTAAATATTAAATATAGAATCTTTTTTAAAAAAAAACAAGGAATGGAAGGAAAAGTACAGAGAAAAAAAATGGTGCTTTTTGTAATGTAAAAAGACGTATTGGAGCAGGTAAAGAAAAAAAAAGTAATGAGTTGGCTCTGAGTGCATTGGTTGATTCGTCCAGGTGTGTAATTCTCATTTATTCTTATGGGACGTTTTCTTTATATGCATTGCCATACCACAGAAAACTCGGCTCTCGTCCAGGGTTTTTTTTTTTTTTACCAAGCAATTTATCAATGGTTTTAGTAGCGAAAGAGAGAGAGAGAGAGCAAATGTAGAAGGGAAAAAGGGAAAGAGAGAGAATAGAGAGAAGGTTCTATGAGGAATATGTACATAATGGGATTCTTATGGCATATAGAATTTCTATGGGAAAAGAGAGAGATTGGATGAGGATGAAGTCGAATTTTTTTTCTCTCTCTTGTCGTGCATATTTGGTTAGAGCGCTTTATACGCGTTTGTGCCGTCGCCGTCAACATTTTCATATCTGTAACCAAAAAAATTGTGGTCGCTGGTCGCTCCTCAACTCTCTCTCTCTCTATTTCTCTCTTTTTGGCTCTTTTTCTGCTCTTTCCCCCTTTTGATATATATTTTCCTATTCCTCTCATTATATATAGATTTTTGTATTTCTCTCTTCCCCAGTGAAAAGCTCTGGTTTTTCCCCCGTCAATTTGATTAAAAGAAAAAATCGTGATTTTTTTTTCCAAAAACAAATGAGTATTTTGGATTTAGTTTTTTTTTTGGCTCGTGTGTGTTCCGAAAAATCCAACATGGTGTATATATTTTTTTTAGGGGGTGAAAAATCTCAAGAAGTGATGTGAAAATGTATTTATATTTTTACATTTTACTGCCCTCATCCTTTGACTTCCACCACGTTTTTCTATAGACGTGGTCGATGTGAGAAAAGAATTGCTTCCTCGGACAATTTTTCACAATCGATACCTGTGTTATTTTATTTTTTGCTCCGTTTTTTTTTCCTCTTCTTCTTGTGTTATTTTCCTGGTCGTGTTCTCTCCGTTTTTTCTTTTTTGTTTTTTGGTGGAGGGGAGATAATTGTTATATGGACGTGGATGTCAGGCCCAAATATAACCCTTCGGTGGAGAGAAAAGTGCTGGTAACAATTTGGGTGGAAAAGACACAATTGTATTTTGGGGCTGTTTATATGGGCAAAGGGAAATAAAAGTTGATAGAAGACAGTGTTTTGGGGATGAAGGAATATAATTGTGGAAGGAGATCAGTAAGACTTTGGACAGAGAACATTGTCTGTCTAACAACAATGATGTATTTTTTGGGACAGAGGGATTGATTTCAAGATTTTTGGAAGGTTTTTGCAGGTAAGATCAATATTATTTCTTCATTTGTTTGATGTGTGGACAATTTCTGCAAGTATGGGAAAGATTTTTTTGTTTTGTTTGCGGAGATCGGAAGAGGATGATTTGAATTAGTAGAACCCTCGGACTCGGAATTGTTAATAGTATGTATTTGACCAAGGTGCAGTGGTTGTAATTATGAAATTTTTGCTGGTGGCATTGGGTGAATTTTTATGGTTTTAATATTTTGCTTTATTACACATACATTCGTGTGTATCTATTATCTATAGACACACGGGAGAATCATCATCGTGGAAAAAGGAAACGATTCAACTACAGAACCAGTTCAAATGAAATTGGACCATCTGAACTCGTTCCGTCTATTCAGAAAGATTGAAGTTAATTCACGACGAATACGAATCAGAAGACGAAGAAGAGTGTGAATGGGTGAGAGGAGGAAAATTATATACACTTGACGAAAAAGAAGAAGAAAGGTGGATTAATATTAAGAGGAAGAATTTACAACCTTCGTGTAAAACCTCACGAATTCGGTGTTCTCTTTAATGTGGAGGTGGGAAACTATGTAAATGTGACACAATTACTTTCTATGTCATTTGTCCCTGGTTTTGTTTGTTGTACACGGAGTACATATTTCCTTCGGCTGGGTTTTGAGCGTGGGTTTACTGGAGCCAAAACTTGTGTGTGTATATATACGTATGTATAATTTACACAAAATTTATTAATAACTGATTTCTACACTGATTATTGTTATTATTTATCGTGCCACAGTGACTGCTTGGAACATTTGTTTTTGGGTGGATCATATACCAATCTTTGTTCCCCGCGCTATGTACACAAATGCGTTTTTGCTTCTGCGAACCCAGGGAGGGAAGAACTGTGCCTTTGTGGTGCCTGATTTAAAGGATTTAATTGTTTAAATCTTTAACTACGTACATGGTGCATTTCATCCCGGAAAAGTCGATTTTCGCGACCAACAACATACCTGACGAACTTCTGGGATTTTTTGTACAACAAATGTATTCATCTTACTGGTGCATTTCCATTTTGCCTTCATAATAGTGACGTGAAAAATAAAAAAAGCGAAGAAGGAAATTAACATTTGTGTTTGAGGAACAATAAGTGCGTTGGGCTAAATTGTATTCTTCCACAGTACGTATCCTCATTGTTGTCAGCAAAAATAAATACAGTTATTGTGGTTATATACATATACATGCAATAAGTGAGCTAGTACAATTGGAAAATCATAAAAGAAATAAATCCAGTTTGAAACTAAAGCAAAAATGGATACTGATAAGGACAAAGTATCACGCGTTGAAGTCAATCGTCGAGGTAATACAATTTTGTCTAATGGGATAGAACGTATCTGGTACATTGTAGCAGCTTTTCTAACCCTATACGCTCCACAAAAATGTTTGACAGTTCAAAATGCGTTGGCCCTTTGATCATTTAGAGTTTAGAAATAATAGTATTGCCGCTGTTGCTTTATTTAGCTCTACTTTAAGTACACGTGGACTCGTTTTCAGCCTCTGCTTACGCTGAACAATTTAGGAAGTATTAATCGTATGCTAATTTTTTGACATTTGTGTGATTCAATTTACAAATAGATGATCGAGGTTATTTTGACCACTCAACAGCTAGCTATACTGACTAGAAAATTGAGACGAGCATATGCACAACATTATTATTATTACAAGTAATATATAGAGTTGTTCTCCATCCTTTGAAAAGTTTCTCCTGAAACTTGTCTTGAACGGTCCATCGCCGGAGTGTTTCAGACTATGTTTTTTAACTCGACATTGTAGCCGAGCTGCTGCGCTCCGGATGTAAGAAATAAAGTGACTTTGCATTTTTCGGTGACCAGGCTTACTTCAGAAAAAGTAGGAAAATAATCCGAGAGACAGTTTTCAAATTAAAAAATTTGTGCAAGATTTACGATTTTCCAAGTTTTTGAACTAAGGCCTACACTAAGATGTATTCCTCCAAAAATTATCCCTACACCCTATACGTGCAACTTACATAAGTATTTAGTTAAAGCTTTCAAAGTTTCGTCTTTATTTATTATCACAGATTTGCTTGTACAAATTTTATACCCGACGAAGAGTGGAAGCACCTCGCGTTTGCTTTGATTTTACTTACATGGCTGCCCTGTGCGCCATTGTACGGTTTAATAAATTTGAAAATAAATCCATTTTAAAAATGCTCTTGATTCCTACCATTAATAATAAAATATTTGATTGACTTTGCGCCATAGTAGTTATCCGCAAAATTTTTTTTACACCTGCATGTTCTCGGTAGAAAAGAAGATATACCTAATTCTATGCACTTACCACTTACACAACATTCCTAGCTTTAAAAGCAGTAATATGCTTGTTCCTGGAATCAATATCAAGTCTGGTGTTAGAATATCTAGGATGCTAGGATCGTCTTAGCCAAAATAACCTCAGTGTATTTGTATGCAGAAATGGCACATTGAAATTTCGTAAATCTAAGCACGATGTCCGAAGTTTCGCAGCAATATCATATTCGAATGCTTCTCTGCTTGTGTGTATTCCTGCAAATATGTATAAGCAAAATAATTTCAATAAACATTCGGAAAAACTTGCTCAAATGCTTGCAAAAACAAGGGTGCGCAAATTAAGTAAGGTAAATTGAAGTTGATGTTGGAACTAACTTCGTTACATTTATTTTACTAGTGGTAAACAGTTGAGCAAAATCCTTTGGAAAGGATGATTTATGGCTACCTGACAATTAAGGATATATTAGTCCTCGAACTCGGTGGTTGGTAGGTGGGAAGTGAATACGATGAGGGTTAGATAATACATAATACTAATACAGAGATGTGAAATTATGCTTGCGACTATTATGTGAGAATAACCAACTACTAAACTATTTCTCTTTCTCACCCACGGTGTGGACGTGAATATTTTAAAGATGTTTTTTGTCGTTTTCTTGAGCTAACTACGTCACAGTGATCCTTTCGCGTTTTCCTTCCTTGGCTTGGTCTTCAAGTTCAGTGGGCATTGATTATCATTATCAGTAACAAAAAGAAGGTAAAAAATGCAATTTTACGTAGTTGAGCAGAGGAGATTATTATTTAGTATGACCGACTGTGATGATTCATGCCTTATAAGACATCATGCCTCAAAGTCTCTACTAAAATTAAGCGTAAGTAATGTCAGAATTAGGATGGTTTTTTTAATTACAAAGGCGGTAAATACCTGCTTTACTCATATTTTTGACTCTGTTTTTAAAGTTTCTACATGTCGTGAAGTGCTAATTTCTATCTCTACACCAATAGCATTTCATGTGATTTTGGTTTTGTAACAGTTATGTACAGAACAGATATTTTTTGTTTATTTAAAGTTAAACACGTATGTGCCCATCCCTTCATGAACCAGAAAATGAATCTTGCAATGGTCAGGTCTTTCTTCTCCTCATTGGCACGAGCTGTCAAAATTAGATGCAATCGATTTTATTAATGTCGCGAAATATTAAAAGCTTGTGATTGCGGCAAGAATCCTTATTGAGAAGAGATAAGATTAAAGAGGCAGAAATATTAACACGTGATTGCTAGACACTCTTTTTATTTTGACAAGCCACGAAGTTACACCCTCAATGCGTTCCTCGTTTTCGTTGTTAACGAACTTCAGAAAAACTGTGCAAAATTTGCATGGTAAAAAAGTTAAAGCATGCGTTCGGTTGTCTTTTATAACTTTCTAACTAATATAAGAGAGGAGAAAATACTTTTGAGTGTACGTAAAAACATCTGAACCGTTGTTCAGGTTAGGTTTTCTCCCCGTCTGATTTACTTTCACGGTGCACATATGCTATTCTCGCACTACCGTCAATTACGACAGAAATTTGCGAAGTAATTGTGCACGAAACTGCATAACAAAATTATTATGTGGATGTCACACAAGATCTTGGCAACAACGATAAGCTATGCAATGGTTTCGTCCCTGCAGTGAAAATAAACGCAACTTTATTGTTTCAGAAGTATTTACCTGCTAAAAACCCTAAAAAAATGTTACTAAGCTTATAAATATACATATGTATGTATACGTTTTCGCTAGTGAAAACTTTCTATTTCCTTACTGGACATGTGCATAATGCAGAATCTATACAAGATCGCGTTGAGTTTATTTTTCTTTTACAGCATTTACTAGGACGATGTACGCAAGGAAATGTTAGAACTGTGTGGTTCATGGCAGTGTTTTAATAATTGGATTGTAATAATTGAAATTGCTGTGAACGTGAACACACGAAATGGTGAAAGTGTTGTTCAAAACTAATGCCAGACACGAAGCTGACACGGTTTTATGTAGGAAGCGAATATTCGTTGCTGCTTTTTAAGACTGCAACAGCGACTACATGTATACGAGGTTTTTTGATTTTGCACACACTCCGACTGTAACGTAGTCGAAAGAATTTTACTGGTGTATACACGCAATGCTGTTTCCAGTAGCAAGACCATTCGCCCTGAGAACGTCACCCGCCTGCATCTCTGGGTATTTTAATTTATAAAGGCGATGTGCATAATATACTATTACCTACTGCTACAAATCATAAAATTAGACGAGAAAAGTTTCTTTACATGTGCTTCACTAAACCAGTAGGATGCAAAAATATATGAGCGGAAGAGTAAAATATAAAGTTACAGGTGCAATATATTGATGAGGTCGCCTGCGTGAAATGGTGATACGACGCGCCGAAAAAATTCTGAAGAGGATAGTAGTAGTAGTAAAATACTCTTGTAGTTATGGTTCTACTTATAGAGAACGGGGTTTTAAGCGACGAAGTTAAAGTTGTGTAAGTCGTGCATCGTATAAGATTCCTACGATGACATTGACATAATTGTCAAACATATAAAAGGATTTTTGGCAAACTCTCAAAAATTGAAACTCGCCAAGTTCGGTGTAGAAGACGCAAAATTTTGGAAGCAGTCCTCGTTTGAAACTACAAGGTGCATACTCCCTACTAAGCCCACCGTGTGTGCTGATCTTTTGCTCTCAATAATAATAACACTCATTTGGAAAGGCGGTGAAGAAAAAATATACTCGCAGAAATTAGTTAACTACTCGGATTTTCTGTTTTCGCTTACTTCTAAACACCCAAATAGCTTTTTTTCTGTTTGTGTAGTTATCACAGTAGTATAGCTTGAGACTTCCTAAACATTTTCTATGTGACTTTCCATCAAGGTTTATATTGTGTTCGATGTAGTTTTTGTGCTGCTTGCGTACTATGTTCGTGTCACGAGTAATTGACCGCTTAAAATATCGTCTGGTAGTTATCCAAATTAAAAGAATCAATCAACTAGTGCTTTTATCATACTGGGGCTTGTGCAAGTTCAAACATTTTTTGATTCACATTTACGGAAGATTTAATGGTAAATTCCCAACAAAACTTATATATTTATATCTAGTATTTGTATCTATTCTCATAGATGTTTTGTTTTCTTAAGAAATATTTACTTAATCTCTGTATATTTGGTTTCATATTTCAGCGTTAATTAGTTTGTAGCTTATTCATTGTTGCGTTTGTCAGTATGTTTATTTTGGCCTGGGAGTTTTTTCTTTTAATACAAACAATTTTAGCATAATTAATGTTTATTTTTGTTTTGTGACAGTCATGGCTATTCGGGCCAAGAAGAAGAATCGGAAGAACCAGTATCTGAAAAAGCTGGCCGCGGGTGCGGCTGGCAACAAAGCCAGAACCTCTCCAAGGGGTAGGGATCCAAATCATAGTCGGTAAGTTTCATATTTAGGTTCTTTATTTGTAATACTTTATACAGTGATGAGAGTGTGAGAGCTACGGTGAAGCATTCAATCACAGTGCTACTGTAGGGAGATTGGAGATTATCAACTTTTTAATATCTTTACGAGTCATTGTACTGTGAATGTATGTGCGTGGAGGTCGCAAAAATTGTAGCTTATTGGTTGCCTCGCGCCTAAATGTACGTCGGATGCAAAAAAAAAACGGGAATTGAGTACGGCAAAGCCAGAGAAAATCAGTGAAAGTGTGCGCCTTGCACTTTTGTTTGACTCCAGCGGTATTGAAAGTGGTATACCTAAAACGTTTTATATTTTATTTCTCTCACCCACATGCACACAGTTCCACACGTCATAAGAGGAGAAAGAACTTGCTCTTGGTTTATTATTACTTATGACATGACTAAGTCGGCCAGGCTATGAGTAAATGTGGATATGCGGTCAAAACCGAAACAAATTTTCGATTTTGACTCATGATTTAATGATGAAAAGCATTCGATTTTAATAGTTGTTTTTTTTTATTTGAAGCACATCATCGAATACAAGTGATGGTTCTGACGAACCAGAAGAAATCTTGGGATCTGATGATGATGAGCAAGAGGATCCAAGAGATTATTGCAAAGGTTCGGTTTTAAGCATATGTAGTTTTAACTTGTTTTGTACCTCATTTTGTGTTGTAAGCTCAAGCTATGCTGTGTACAAAAATTCCAGGTGGTTACCACCCAGTCAAAATTGGTGATTTATTCCATGCCCGGTATCACGTTGTACGTAAACTGGGCTGGGGACATTTTTCTACAGTTTGGCTCTGTTGGGATCTTCAGTATGTGCTTTTATTCTGTTTACCCAATAACATCTTTTTATCTTTTGAAACCAAATATTACAAGTTCAACTGAAAATATGATGTTGCGTGCAAATTTTCAGGGGACACAGATATGTGGCTCTGAAAGCTGTGAAAAGTGCACCTCATTACACCGACACGGCCTTAGATGAAATAAAGTTGTTGAAATGCGTAAGTGACGATCACAACTGGAAAAATATGTCACTGCGTTTTACGAACAGTATAAGATGTTTTTATGTCTGACAGGTACGGGAAGCTGATGTTAATGATCCGAACCGCGAAAAGACTGTACAGCTTCTTGATGATTTCAAGATTACTGGCGTCAATGGCACACATGTCTGCATGGTGTTTGAGGTCTTAGGGAACAACCTTTTAAAACTTATAATAAGGTCCAATTATCAAGGCATTCCCTTAGAAAATGTGAAGAATATTATGCGCCAGGTAAAGTCGTTTATAGATTTATCGTTGCTGTTGTACGTATTTAATTTTCAATATTTGTTTGCATTCGCTATTACTTGTTATTTGGTGACGTTATTAACTTGTGTTTTTTGTAGACCTTGGCAGCGCTGGATTATTTACACACGAAATGTAGAATTATACATACAGATATTAAGCCCGAAAATATTCTCATGTGTGTTGATGACCACTATGTGCGAAATTTGGCACACGAGGCCACAACTTGGCAAAAGTTGGGTATGAAATTACCTGGTTCCGCAGGTAAGCAGATCGTACACAGTCAGGAACTGGTTTGTTTTCCTTTCCGTTTAACCATGCACTACGGAAAATGTTTATTTTACTTACCCTATGTTGCAGTGAGTACTGCACCCAAGGAATACAGAAGGCAGGATGAAGGGAAAATGTCAAAGAACAAAAAGAAAAAGCTCAAGAAGAAGGCAAAGAAACAGGCATTACTATTGGAGGAGCAGAATAGACACTTTCAGGAGGCAGAATTACAAAATTCTCACAGTAATGGTCCGAACTCCGTTGATTCACATACCAATAGAGAAATAGAATCATCGAAATCAATGTCCGCTCTTGATGGTTCTGATGGCTCTAATATAGAACTGTCAAAACTAGGTTCGCCCAATTCCAATGATGCAGACTTAGATGGTAATTGTGATTTTACTAGTGGTTTTCGCTTTACATTCAACGTGCTAGTGTTGGTTTGTAATAAATTGTAACTTTTTGCAGAAGCTTCGTCTTCAGTAAGATCAGCCCATCGTACCACATCCTGCCCGAATCTTCCTGTCACTCGTCGACCAGATCCTGTCAAGGAAATTTGTGATATCCAAATAAAAATAGCTGACCTAGGAAATGCTTGCTGGATGGTAATTTCAATATGCTTTTTTCAAAAGTTTACCATTACTTCTAGTCCAAACATTTACGTCGTTGTACGATACATAACATATGAACATGTATTGTCATGTAGGTACATATGTACAATGAAGATTAACTTCTGAGCGACTCTGTTTGAAAGGAGATGTGGTTTCTTAAATGTTAAATTTTCGTTAAATTGTTTGTATCTTGTCCCATTGTTGAATAATTGGGCAAGCTACAAACTACTTATTGTCGTGATTTTAGCGCACAGATTAAGGAATTGTGACTAGTAAAATAGTGTTGTAACTTATCAAAAGTGTAGACAGTTTACTTACCAAAAATGTACGAATTCTTGCCGTTATCGTGTAGAATTTTTGCTTATTAAAAGTTTACTGAAATTTTCCAGGACCACCATTTCACGGAGGATATCCAGACTCGGCAGTACCGTTGTTTAGAAGTACTAATTGGGGCTGGCTACAGTACCCCTGCAGATATTTGGAGCACTGCATGCATGGTATTTACAATATTTATAAATGTATAGTCATTTAGGATTTATTACGGTTTACGGAAGTACGGTATAATTTCGGAAACGTTTTATTGGTTTCAGGCATTTGAACTAGCAACGGGTGATTACTTATTTGAACCTCACACTGGTGAAGACTACTCGAGAGATGAGGATCATTTGGCACATATAATAGAGCTTCTAGGACCAATTCCTAAGCATCTGGCTTTAAGCGGCAAATATTCTCGGGACTTTTTCAACAGAAAAGGTTTTTTTGCCATACTGATTTCTATCTACTTTATATCTAACTACTTTATACATATCTTTGCGGTAATATTAAAAACCTACACGCTTGCACGAACATACTAATGTCAAGTTGCTTGTATTTGCAGGTGAACTTCGACATATAACAAAACTCAAGCCTTGGCGTTTGTACGACGTGTTGTACGAAAAGTACGAGTGGTCATCCGAGGACGCTAAGGATTTTTCAGATTTCCTGATTCCAATGTTGGCCTTTGACCCGGCCAAGCGAGCCACCGCCGCAGAGTGCTTGCGACATAAATGGTTGTCTTCCTAGGGATTTTAAGAGTACGGTTGCTCGCTAATTTTTAGAGTACCGTACTCTGAACGGGTTTATTTCTTAATTTAAATTTTAGTTTTAACTGTTGTACGTCATGAATGTGTATATATTCAGCTTTTTCAGTTTGACGTTAATACTGTACGCAATGATCTGTCGATAGCAGCGTGCAAAATTATTATCTATAAAACATTTAGGGTCTGGGAGTAATATCCAGATGATATATGTATGGAATTAATTACTATTAATGGACATGTACTTTTTAGTATAAACCTGCTATAAAGTAGCAGACACACTATTATCTTATATTATGTACATATATCATAGTCCAAGTGATTCCGTGTAAGCTACTGCAGTAAATTAATTTACTTAGTAATAATTGCATGCATTAAAATGCGAGTGACGAGCGCTGATGATAGATCGTTGCCCTTCGAAAACGTTCGGAAAGGTTTTCACAAAAAAATTGACTTGAAATTGATTTGCGGTTGCTAAAATAACTTAAAAAAATGAAAATGTAAATCAAGATAAACAGTGTTAAAAATAATTTTTTAGAACCCTCATGTTTTTTCGAGGGAAAATATTTACGTGGGTGTAGTCCTGATGTTAATAAACTACAACTCTACCTGATGCTTTTACATCTGCCTGGTAATTTTGGCAAATTGTGTAATCATAATAATAAAAGTTCACCTTATTTATTGTTTTCTTTAAACAATTGTTTTTCCTTTTCACTCACTATCTTGGATTGCTACAATTTTTTTTAATCCAAGGCCTTTCTTCCTCTATTACCTCTGGCCTTTCCTTGCTGTAGGTAAGCCATTCTTATTTCTCCTGAATCTACGTCTCTCATGTGGAAACATTATTTTCATACTCACCAATCATAAAAAACTGCTCCAGAACTCCAGCAGCATTAAAGTGTTGCCTTATTTGGAAAATTATGGATGGTCTGGATCCGGGCGAAAGCAAATAGCAGCGAACGATACATGAGTGAACAGTGAACACAAAGCAATAGAAGGAGGCAAGTTGGAGTTGGGGTCAAAACCAAAGAGACGGATAGCATGAATGCAGATGAAAAACAAAATAAAGAAGCAGATCTAGAAACGAAATACTAAAAGCGAGAACAGGCATAAAAACAGATGCAAAAGAAAGAAAAATTAAAAAAGAGGAAGAGGCACGGGGTAGCATAGAAACTTAGAAAACAGGAGAAAGAAACAAAATACTTGGGAAACTTCCTATTTAGGCGTACACTCGGATAAGGCGGACCTATACTAATTTGGCGCTCAGACGGATCTACACTAATTTGGCGGAAAGGCCCGTCTGCTTGTTTTGCCCAATTAGTGTCCGCCTAGACCACCAAATTAGTGTCCGCCTCGTCCGAACACTAATTTGCCTCGTCCGCATTGTTTTGCATCGTTGCACGCACTTTGCATCGTTGCATTGTCCGCCTCCGGCTGTTCCGCCCGACCGTCAAATGAATGCCCGCCTAGTTTGGCTGTGTCCTTTGCCTTACTGAAAAATTTTTCTTCAGTTATTTGTCCAGTGCCAAACATGAAATCGACGCTTATTCCGATTACTCGTTTTTTTTTCTCCAATTTTTTTTAGCGTCCATCATTTCTCTTGATTACAGTTACTATCCGTCATTTTATTCCCTTGTGTTGTTCTAATTTTTCTTCTTCGTTTCTCTAATGTGCTTTCAGTGGGCAGTAAGTATAACAGAGAAAAATGGGGAAAGTACGTGGGGGAATAATAATAATGAGTTTTATGCATAGTTATGCAATAATAATGAGCCATTGCAAATCACACTATCACACAGTACATTCCATTGTCGTGTACTTTTGTACTAAAGAAGTGTATCGAAGCATTGGGCTGTCTACGTAACTAGGTAAGTACATTTAGTTACACTTCATCAAATATTTTTCGTATTTTTTTTTCACAATCATAGCGATTTTTCGCATGTTTGCCCATGCGCAAACTTGTATCTGCACTGATTTCAGATTCCTGTAATCTGGTAATAACCCTAAGTCCAGCAATCGCAAATCGCACATGAATACTGGAGTTAATAAAATAATAATTACTAAAGCCGATCGAGCGTATTTTGGACAAGACTGGGATAGCTATTCTAACTACGGAATCGATTCCGGGAACAAAT
>JAQGBT010005837.1:0-13590 GCA_034698585.1 Disparrhopalites patrizii
TGTCTCTCTTTCTCTCTCTCTATTCTCTCTCTTTCTCGTTCTCTTTCTCTCTCTGTTTCTCTCTCTTTCTCTCTCTCTTTCTCTTCCTCTCTTTTTCTTTCTCTCTCTCTTTCTCTCTGATTTCTACCACCACCACCGTTGGGGAAAAATATAATAAGGATCGACTAATACACTTGAACTTGTCACCTAGTTGGGGTCCTTGTGCTTCCATTTCACTGACTGGATATACACACATGTAAATCTGTGGGCAACCCTCTGTACTTCTTGACATGTACATGCACTTTTGACATGTTTTATGATGTCGACAGTGAGAAGAGACTCGATTTTTTTTGGGGTCCTGCATGAGAGAGAAAGAGAGAGAAATGGTTCTCTTTGAATCTCTTTTGCTCTCTCTCTCTCTCTTCCTCCTCTTTTCGGCATTATTTACATCCAGTCCAATGTTCTCCTGCAAGTATTGAGGGATGATATTGATGTTCTTTTTTTTTTCGGGCTTCTTTTTATCATACTGGGGAGGCCACAAAGTGTTGAAAGTGATGCAAATGGGTAGTAGTTTGACACCAAGGAATTGGTTCACAATTTTACCCTTCCCTATGAAAATGTGAGGGTGGATTTTTTAATATCACATGCTTTTCTTGACATAACAGTAAAATGGGGAATTTCCTTGTGATCTTGGGATTGTTTCTCATTGTACTTTTTGCGTCAGTGTCTTTCAAGACACGGCAAAGCTTGGTGGAAATAAAAGATCCCGCTCCTTATCCCGCTGACCCTTCAAACTGGAGGGGTTGAAAGGGTACTAAGAAGGGGGTGGAATTAGTCAACGGGAGAATTTTTGAAAAATTACGCTTCAACTCAATCATATATAGAATTTGTTTTTTTTTTAGGGGGGATGGGGAATGGAAAAAAATTAGTTTAACCATGCCCATCGGATTTTACGTGGAGGAAAGCATTAAAAAAAGGATGTTAAAAGAAAACATTGACGTAATCGTAATAGGAACATAATCGTGTTCAAGTGTGTAGAATTTTCCTTGATGCATGAGAGTCAGATGGGAGAGGAGAATAATGATAATATTATATTATCATTACGATTTCCATCGTTACATAACTTTTTCTTGAACAGGGAATCTCTCCTGTCTTTCTTATAGATTTTGAACAAGTGGAGGTACGAACAGATTTTGAACGTGTAATGTGTGCCTTCCCCTCCTCCATTTTGTATTGAGGTGGGTCTCGTGCATTCTGCCACGAGAGAAGCTCACAGGATTTGTGTATGAACACGATAAACAGAGAGAAAGAGAGAGATAGAGAGAGAGAAATAGATAATAAAACACAGATCAATTTTCTGTAAGGATGCCTCACTTGTTTCTTTGTCCGTGACCGACCAGAAGGATAGAGGAAGACAGAGAATGAAATCAAGAGAGAGAGTAATGCGTTGTTATAGACGAGAGATCATCGTTTCTATATACCTCATCAAAAACACATTAATGGCTCTATAGTTGTTTATTTTTTTCCAATGCCTCAAATTGTGGAAGGATGGGGGATGAGAGGAAAAAAATTAATAATGGCTTCACATTATTCTAGAACAAGAGAAGGAAAATATACACAGACAGACATTTTCTGCTCCTCACCAGCAACAACAAAATCAGGGGGAATGATTTGATGGTAAGAGAGAGACAGAGGGAGAGAGATAGGAGTGAGAATAAGTTTCCGTTTCTTGATGAATGATCGTATAGAAGGATTGTGAGACAAAAAGAGAGAGAGACGATGAGAGAGGAAAAAGCAGAGAGAGAGAAATGTTACATAATCTCATGGCTCATATGTGTTACTTTTTCTCCGGTTATTTTTTTTTTATCTCGTGAGTCGCGGCAAGAAATTTACAGTAATCAGTTTATGACTCCGTTCTCGGTTCCTTTTTTTCATCTTCTCCTCTTTTTCTCCCTTCCTTTCTCACCTCTTCTCATTTCATGGAGGTGCTACATAACTCACTGGACTGGCCGGTATGGATCAGGTGTGTTTATATAGGGTACAATAAAATTGTAAAAATGCTCAATGCCGTAGAAGCCTCCGTGCCTTTAAAAATGTATGGAGGTAAACAGAAATACGGACGAGGAATGTAGCTTTGATAAATTCACCTTTCTCTCCCTATTTCTCTCTTTCTTTCTCTCTCTATTTCCATATGTTCCTCTTGTTTTCTCTCTCCGTCTCTTCCTTTCACTTTTTCTCTCTATTTCCCAAACAATAAATACCTTCCCTGTAGCTCTCCCCTATAACAATGGCGGAGTCGCCACCACCCAAGCGAAAGTTTTGCATGAGGAAATGTAATCGTAATTTTTTGAGCCCACTAAGCGTGTGAGAAGGGAGGGATGAGAAAGAGTTTTTCGGGTATAAAGCTACACATATATTTTATATACTGTTAGTAATACCTTCTCTCATTTATTTTATGCAGGATTATTTTGGTTTCCATATATACATTTATCCATATACATGGGCATATAGGTGTTCCCCACCACTTCCGAACAAATTGAGTCCACCAAGGATATTGGTCCCTTGTACGTATTACATATACGGTGATACCATCCTTTATAATACCCTGTTTCGGGGGAGTGGCGGGACCTTCTATGATTATTAAGTTCTTTGCTCATCTTTGACAGTGAAGAAAATCCGATCATCATGTGGTGTTCGTGTTATTCTGCTTTAAAATAAAACAGGGGAGAGAGAGAGAGAGAGAAAAAAGTTACCTTCACTTTATTTTTTCGGAGAAGGATGTTCTTTTATTTTTTTATTGTACTCCCCCCCCCCTTTTTTTTGGACACCGTATATCCCATGTGTACTAGTTGCAGCTTGTGATAATGATGAAGAAACCCTTAGAGGCTTAACAAAATTTGATGACGTGTGTTCATTGTTGCTGTTCAATAATAACACCGTAATGTGTGTCTGCCTCCAATAATGCCTTTTCTCTCTCTCTATCTCTCTCTCTCTCTCTCTCTCTCTCTCTCTCTTTCCCTTCTCAAGTCCTCTGCCAGAAGGTACATATTGATAATACCGACTACAAATGGGTTTCTAATCGTCCCCGTCAAGTCTTTCGTCCTACTATGTATATATTTACTACTACCTCCTTTTTTTGCCCTTTCCATCTAGGAAAGGTTTCCTTTTTTTCCTGGTGGCAGTAAGAACCGAGAGAGAAAGAGTAAAAGAGAGAGGGAGAGAAAGGAAGGAAGAAGCCATAGAGAGAGAGAGCGCGAGACTTTTCCCAGAGATTCCAGGGGGTGAGTGGGAGGGGGGAGATCGAGAAGAAATTTACTGCTAATCTAAAAGACCCAATATTATTTTGTAGACGATAATGGATCGGAAATGAGAAGATATTTGGGAGTCGTCAATATCTGTATTTATAGATGGCTCATAAAACTTTTTCCGAGGGGGAGGGAGAGAGGCCGAGAGAGAGAGAGAGAGAGAGGGAAAGGGAGAGACGGAACACTACTGATTGTGGCCGTCGTGGTGGTAGTGGGACGAAAAGGACACATAAATCTTTATATTGTTCCTGCATAGTCATAACACTGATACTTTTTGTACATAGAAAAAAAATACAGTAGGGATCCCCCAAAGTCAATTCAGTGGAGAAGAACATAAGCTCTTTTACTAATATTCCAGGCACTGGAGAGATACTGAGGGTGGGAGAGAGAAAGAGAGAGAGAGAGAGGGAGAGAAAGGAACCCCTTAATTATTGCATTGGTTTGGTTTTCGATGATCATGTTGATGGCTTCGTCTCTCTCTCTCTCTCTCTCTCATTCTCTCCTCTCTTTCCTGTCTCTCTGCCTTGTTTCGGTGATGCTCCCTCTCCAAAAAGTGATTGTCTGTGCTAGATTTTTCGGGAGGCTACTTTACTATACATGTGCCCTATGAGACCAAAAAAATCCTACTAATGCCCTTCCACTCCATCATATGCTCTATACATCTTCCATTGCCACCATGTACTACATTTTGGGACAGGGAAAAGAGCCGTACAAGAACCAGAGTTTCCAGAGGGAGAGTTACAGAAGAGAGAGAGAGAGAGAGAGAGAGAGAAAGAGAGGGCGAAAGAGAAGAGCTGGAGAAAATCAGTCGTCCTTGAAAAATTTATGACTCCTAATGCCAAACGGAAATTACGTCAAGAGATATAAAACTTCTCCCTGTTATTTTTTTTACCAATGTATTTATAATCTTCAACCCTTTAATCACCCTAGCTAGCAACAAGGATGACTGAGGGGCTATTCTTCCATCCATGAGTAGTACATGTGTGTATATGCAGTACCTCTTTTTCCTCTCATTCATATTACGACTTATGATGGGTCTTGGGGATCCATTGTAAAGTGCGGGACGATGTATGTAAGTAGATAAAAGCTTATGTAATAAATAGTATTGGCTAATCCCAGGGCCCATATTAGTCCCCCTCCCCACCCTCTCTTTCCTCCCTTTTACATATGGGGAAAAGATTATAGCAAAAAAAAACAAGGAGCAGTTGAGGACCATGAAAGTTCAATGGTATGGTTTGGTGGTGGATTTTCCCTATTAATTGTACTCTGTGATTATTCTATTTTGCATAGTTGAGACGCTGGAGAAAAATGGATATTTTCGTATATATGTATATGTGTACGTGTAAAAGTATGTAAATGTGGAGTCGTGATTTTCTTTGGGTGTCCCCACTAGTGTTGGTTTATGTGTGTTTTTCTACTTAATCATGACTAGAAAAAACAACCAGTAATAATATGCATGTGTTGGGGTGTAAGGAACAAGGAAAAAAAGGGGTGAAAAGGGTACCAAAATACACATCAAGTTGACTTTGCAGGCTGATCTTTTGTTATTCATTTTTGTTTGTCTTTTTATTTTCTTTGTCTCCTTTTCTCTGTCCCTCCTCCGTTGTCTCGCGTATTACCTCTTGTTCCCTATTTTCTCCGTCTCTTTCATCATTATCCCATCTCTCGTCTCTCACTCCATCTGAATTTCTCTCCTTCTCTCGCTCTCTCGTTTTGTTCCTTCTTTTCTCTTTATCTCACTTTCTATGCTATTGGGCATTCTTCCCTTGTTTCCCCGTTTCTTCATTCCCCTGATTTTTCTTCTCCTCCTCGCTCCCACTCTTGGTCTCTTCTTGTCTTTTATACTCTCAGACTTGCACTCACATACATTAGTCGCATTACGACAGAATAATAGTAATGCAAGCTGCTCAGTTTCATGTCCTTTCCTTTTTTTTTTCTTTCCTTTTATTTTTCGGGCTTTCTGTCTCCCTCTCTCTCTCTCTCCCATTTTGTAAAGGGTTTAGGAAAGCCTCTTATAAACACTATTGATAGGAATTTGGGAATATTACATGATGGAGAGAAGCTAATGTGATTTTCCAGACCAAGTGTGAAGTGGAGAGAGGGAGAGAGAGAGGGAGAGAGAGAGAGAGAGAAAGAGAGAGAGAGAGAGAGAGAGAGAGGAGTGCGTTATCCCCCTTTAACCCTTTTCTGCCTCGTCTGATTCGCCTGTCAATATTATGTTATTATTGGTATAGTAGTCAAGAGCGTGTTCAATTCCGCTGAATATCCCTTTTGTGTCTGTATATATGTACTTGTGTATACATGTACATATATGAGGGTTTTTTTTCTTGGGATATACTTACACATTACGTGCTTAAACGGAACAGAAAAAAATGTAAGAGGATGTCTTGTTCCCTCTCGTTTATTCTTTTCTTTATTTTCTCTCTCTAACTCGCTCTCTCTCTCTCTCTCTGATTCTCTCTCACCCTTCTGTCTTGTTCTTACTCATGTGGCAGAAGAGACTGATGGAGATCGTGAATTATTACACGTATTGGAGAGCATAACACTCACATTTTCCAATCTTGTTCAAAGCAACACGCTAATGAATGACTGGAGGTAATTAGCTTCGCTTGATTTTTTTTACTGGTAGAGTTAAAAAAAAAGAGTTTCCCTAAAGTATTTTATGGTTTATCCCACGATTAACTTTTTTTTCCTACCCAGGCACCACCACCTTCTTATAATACTACTACTATCACTAAATACTCTTGGAAGCTCATAGAGACAGGCATTAGTGACCGTTGGGTACCCTCAGTATATTTAATGTTATCTTTTTTTTCTCCCTTCCACTACAATGGTTTATTCGCATGAATCATTGGATTATATGTGGTTGGTAATTTCAAGACAAAAAAAAAACAAAAATTGTATCAAGTACCTTTTGTACAATTTGGTATAGATTTGAAGTATTTTTTTTTTGTAAATGTATTTTTTCATATCCCTACAATTTTTTTATTAGGCTGGTATCACTAATACTTTTATTTGGTGGATGTTCCCTGAAGGGGAAAAAAACATTTGTCGTTGGGAAGATTCCAACTTATTACTTATCAGTGACATTTTCTTGACAATTGTTAACATGTGCTCCATTCCTGGGTTGTGGTGGAGGAAGGCATATATGATGAGTGAGAGAGAGCGAGAGAGAGAGAGAGAAGATAGAATTAGGAGAGGGAAAGAAGGCAATGTTGGAGGAATCTTGTTTATTATTATTAATAAAAAATTTTAATAATAATTATACTCCCTTGGAATTCTTTCCTTTTTTTGTCATGCCTTTCATTTTTTTTCGTGGTTGCATGCATTCTACTTGTTTTTACTCGTAGGATCCACTGTACGGCATGGGCAATCTAGCATGGAGTAGCAAGGAGTAATACTTTGGAATTAACTTGAATTAAGGATGAAGGGGTGAAGGAGATTAAGGCGGAGAGAGAGAGAAGGGGGAAAGAGGCAGATTGAGATTGTGAAAAGAGAGGAAAGAGAGAGAGAATGAGAGAGAGAGAGAGAGAGAGAGAGAGAGAGAGAGAGAGAGAGACAACGAAAGGGTTTGACGAGTGAAAAGTAAATTATTGGATGGAAGTAGGAGTATTGGTATATGAATTAAATTACACTATTTGACTACGAGTATAGTTCAATTTGTGTGAGGGGGAGGGGTAAGGAAGTCACTTTTTTTTGGAAGACCAAAGAGAAAGGTTTGTAAAAAAAAACGATTTGCTCCTTCCATTTCCTTCTTTACGTGTTCCCGTAACGGCACAAAAGTCTAACATTTGTGTACACATCCCAACATCCATACAATTGCTCACACAGGATAATTTCCTTTCACAGAAGAGATGATTATTGTCGTTCGTTTCGACTCATCTAGAGCCATATCGGCATGAAATAAAAACTAATAGTATTGAGAAGGAATGGGGAGGAGGCCGTGGAGAGAAAGAAGGAGAGACAAGGAGGGAAAGAGGATGAGTGAGAGGAACCAAGATATTTTCTTTAAAGGGGGGAAAATTGAGTAAGAGAAAAAGAGTCTCATCAAGCCTTTTTTTTCACAGTCCTGAATAGTACATTTACTGTTCAGTCTTTGGCGTTGTGATTGTTATTTGAATGTTTGTGTTGATTTCTTATTGGATTATATGTTCTTTTTTTCGCTCCTTCTCTCTCTCTCTCTCTCTCTCTCTCTCTCTGTTCTCTTTCTGTCTCTCTCTCATCTCGTGCGGCTGAGAATCTGTCTTTTTTATTTTGGTCTTGACGTTGTTGTTGTTTGTGTGACTGTTGTCGTTTCAATTACTCTACTTTCCCTTCATCTCTTGATGACTGTGTGCATCGATAATGTGCAGTGGTAGTTGGGGGGATATTATATTTTATAGTATTTTTAAAATAAATAACACAAGGAGAGATAGAGAGAGAGAGAGAGAGAGAGAGAGAGAGAGAGAGATAGAGAGAAATAGTTTTACCTAATATACAAATGTAATATGCAATGTTTATTTTGAGTATTGGTGTTCGGTTCAGCTGTATAAGGACGGGGACTAATAGCAAAAGGAGAGAGAGACAGAGTGAAAGAGAGAAGGAGAGAGAGAGAGAGAGTGACTGTGTGTGTGTGTGTATTTATGATTATATGGGTTTACTCGGTGAGTGAATCGGATCTTCTTAATGGAACGTTTAGTGAGTGTGTAAAGCGAGATGTAGGTATTTGATGAGCTGGTCGGGTTCCAAAAGCATCTTCGTCTTCTTCTTCTTCATCTTCTTCTACTTCGGCAAAAGTTGAAGATGGAAAAAGGGGGGAGAAAGGGAGAAATAGATAGGGAGAAGAGGAGTGGGAGAGAGAAAGAGATATACAGTGATTGGTGGCGGATATTTTTGGTGTGGAACAAATTAGTGGAGACAGTCGCCAAAATTTACAGTCGATTGACACATATGTAAAAGAGAGCGAGAGAGAGAGGGAGAGAGATGTAGTCAGAGATGATGTTGGAGAAGAAGGGGTTTGGGAAGAAGGAGGCTTGGTATGCCAATTAAGTGAGAGAGAACCCGACACAGTCAAGTTGAAGTAGTTCTGGTGTCGGCACTCCACAATTATTATCCTCGACTCTATTTTTCGATTCCTAAAACTCCTTCGGCTTTCTCTCTCTCTCTCTCTCTCTCTCTCTCTCTCTCTCTTCCTCTTCTTTTTTCCCCCCTATTCTATCCAGATGTTCCGAATCTGTTGAATAACTATTTGATGTAGAAGAAGAAGACATGGATATGTATTTATAGATTTGAAACAATCTCTCCACTTGAAAAATTCTTTACGTTACTTGCTACTTATATAGGAAAAGATCTTTATTTTTTTTTTGCCTTTAATTTTTTTCTATCTCTCCTTCTTCTATTTCTCTTTTTTTTACTCAAGTTTCGAGTCATAGCAATCGTTAGTGGTAGTATGCCGAATGTAATAATTATATGTACAGTCAAGTGCTTTATTTTTTTTTAACGAACCCCCCTTTTTTTTTTTGCTTCCTTCGGTTCTTTTGGTTTTTTTACTCCTACTCGCATTTGCTTATATTTTTTTTATATAATAATAATTATAATTATTAGCAACACAAGTGCATGTACCCATGCCTATTTTGCTTATCCGGTTGATTTCAACATACGAAGAAAAGTCTAAGTACTTTGGAGAGACGAAGCCAGTGATCAATTCTCTATATATTCCATTCCACCCCAAACGTTAGTTTTTCTTTCGGCGTCTTTTCTCTTGCAGTAGTAGTAGTAGTAGGCTCGTTCTTTACCAAATACTTTTTTTCCTATACTTTCCATTCTTCTTCTGGTGTACGACTTTATTTTTTTTCTTTCTTCTCTAACTTTACAATGTTCCACACCATAGGTTCTTCTCTTTTTATCTTCGGCATTCTCTTCCGACTTGTTCTTCTTCTTCCCCAGCAACATTATCATCTTCAACTCTGCTCATCACAAATCATTGTTCCCACTCCACCAAAGTCCCTTGTCTGCCAATATCATTTCATTAAAAGTGCCATGGAGGATTCGAAGAGGCAGGCGAAGAGATGAGATTCTCTCTCTCTCCCTCTCTCGAAACACATTGCACAGATACATGGATTTTTTTCCATCTCTCACTCCCCCTTCCCTGTTCTGGGTTACGTTTTTACTCTTGTTACAAATACAACTTGTACTGCTACTACTACATGATACTTTGACTTTTGTCACTCTCTTTCTGTCTCTGCTTTTTTTTTCTCTCTCTCTGTCTCCTTTTTTTCTCTGATCCATCTCTGTCTCTCTCCGCTTTTTCTTTCCCTCCTTCTGCCTCTTTGACCAATTATTTTATTGTTTGCCAACGCTCATTGTGTTTTCGATTCTTCTATCTGTCCTTTTACTCTCCTTTTCTGCCCTTTTTCTTTGTTTCTCAGTCCTTTCTCTCTTTTCCTGTCCTTTCTCTCTTTTTATCTCTCCTTCCTTCCAATTTCTCTCCTTTCCTCTGCCATTTCTCTCCTTTTCTTTCTCATTTCTCTCCTTTTCTTTCCCACTTCTCTCCTTTTCTTTCTCATTTCTCTCCTTTCCTCTGTCATTTCTCTCCTTTTCTTTCCCATTTCTCTTCTTTCTTCCTGCATTTCTCTCCTATTCTTTGCCGTCTCTCTCCTTTCCTCTGCAGTTTCTCCCCTTTCCTCTGCCATTTCAATCCTTTTCTCTGTCCTTTTCCATGTCTCTCTCTTTGTCCTTTCAAATTCTCTCTCTTCTCTCTCTTCTCCCCCTTATATGTACATTTCTTTCCCTGGGAGTCTCCTCTTATAATCGTGTGGAACCACGGCTTGACGTATTAGACCAGTCAAAAATGTTTACAAGGGATTTTCTATAGTTTTTTCTTGCATTTTTAAAATAAGTTTTTTCCAGCCTCTCATTCCATCTCTCTCTCTCTCTCTCTCTTTCTCTCTGTCGAGTCTGCATTTCCCATTGGAAGTTTGAAGCATGTTATTTTGCAATCCTTCTTCCAAATGTATGGGAGGATGAGAGCCTCATGTGTACTGGGTATGGGATCAAACTATGCCGAATTTATGCTTTTGAAAAGCTACTTATGTTCTTCATTTCCCTTCGTCTCCTTCATTATATATTAGGTATATATAGCTGAGAGGAGAGTTTTTGAATCTTTGATTTGGAATTGCAATTTTGTCTTCTCTCCGTCCTCCTCCTCTTCTTTTTCTCTTTCCTTCATTAAATGTGACTCCATGCGTACGACTGAAAAAAAAAAGGGGGAAGGATGTAGTGGATATATGTATACACTTGTAAAAATGTACGTCAAAAGGTATGGTTTGTATATTTTACTTATAGTGAAGAAAAAAAGAAGATTTTTTAGCATTTTTTTTCTTTTTGGATTCTTTTGACGGGGAAATATATATTTTTTTCTCTTCCCTATCATTTGCTTCCCTCCATACACTTGGTGTCAGTTACGGGGAATGTTGGTGTAGTGTTGGTTATAGACGTCGTGAGGAACTGCCATCATATACTCATAGAGAAAAAGGCATTATGGGAGCATGTGGAAGGATGTACAAGGAAATGTCGAAGGGATGAGTGCTTACTGTATTTTTTTTTCTCTCTCTCTCTCTCTTAGTTCACCCTTCCCTTGACAAAATGTCTTGCAGGAGAGTGTCGTCTCCTCTAATGTAATAGCCGTGTTGGATCTATCTTGAGTGTATAAGAGAGTAGAGAGAAAAAAAAGTACCGATCGAAAACATAAATGTTGGTTCTTAATGTCCTTAAAAATTTGTCTTGTACGTGCAGGAAAGACAGAGATTCTCCCTGTCTCTCTCTCCCTTCTTAGACATTCCGGTCGCTGACAAGTTGCCCACATGACTCTATTAATTTCTCAATAGACTCATGTACTCCTTGTCTGTATATAAATGCAGTCATACACTTCTTCTTTTTTTTGTAGACAAAACTTTTTTTACGGCACTTGTACACATTTTTTTTTTACATTCTCCCTTCCCTCTTTGTAAAGATTTTTTTTTTTTTGGTTGTCTTTTTCCCTCAATTCCCCCTTGTCCTCGGGTACTCGATGAGCTTTTTGAAAAAAGAATGTATTTTCATGGAATTGATTATGATACTGCTCATATAGCATCTCCAGAGCAGTAAAAGGTCCTATTACTCTTTCACATTTACGGCCAGGTAAATCATTCTGTATGTATACATACGTTCTTAAGGGAATCACTGATTTTTTTAAAGAGTTTTTTTCCCCCGGTTTTGCTCCCTCTTATTACTCATTCGGAGGTAAGAAGAGGATGTGTTCGCGTCCATGGCGTGTGTGTTCTTTCTGTGAACTTGTCCCCAACTCCCCACCATTTACTAAATGGGGGAATGTGTACAGTCTCTGTCAAGGAGGCCGACGGAAGGCTTGGGATGGATTTTAACACTTTGGAATAGAATTATCCCTTTTTTAATACGTAAAGAGACGTAAGGAAAGTGAGAAACAGAGGGGGAGAGAGAGAGAAAAAAAAGAAGAGAGGGTATAGAGAGGAAGAATTAGAAAAAAGGGGAACCTGGAGGAAGTTAAAAGGCATGGAAAACCCTTGATTTTGACAATTACCTATTTATCACTTGGGTTTCTCCTTGTACCACAGGAAAAAGTCTCCTTTCCCCACTCTCCATAAAAGCCCCTTGAAAGAGTGAGTCTCCCAAAAACCACGGAAGAGTTCGTAATATGTACAAGGGTACATTTGTTTACCCTTTTTTTGTGTGTGCGGAAGATCAGATAGTAAATATCGGAAAGGAGGAAGAAAAAAATGATTCTAAAAGATATTTGTTTAATGTATTACTCCGGCATTATTGGGTTGTCCTTTCTACGTTTATAATAGTACTAGGGAATTTTTTTTTTGGTTGGTGAGGGATATCGCCCCTGTGTAAAGTATTTAGGAACTTGATAGGGAAAGGAGATGTCTGCTAGGTATTTGTATGGCCCATCCAAAAGAGGAATATCCCCTCAATGGCGTGTGTTATGTACACTTTTCCCCCCTTATTTCACAACACCAGCGAGGGAGAAAAATCAAGTGACAATCTTCCCCATCTGACTTTTTAATCAAAAGAGGCAGCATCAGAGAAAGACAGAGAGATGCAAATCAGTTTTTACTTTTTTTTTTTGCATTTCCACTACTATAGTACTTATTTCTTGTCCCAAGAAAAAAAAATTGAATTCACATACACATATATTTCTTACTTATATTTCTGGCTTCCCCCATACCTTGTAATGTACTGAAGCCCGAAGAATAATGAAGATTATTTGTGTGTTCAAAACGCCAAAAGTTTGCCTTTTAGTAGGCTTAGGTGTGTTTGTATGTTTGTTTTTTTTCTACTTATTTCTCTCTCTCTCTCTCTCTCTCTCTTCCTTTTCCCCCATGAAAAGCTACGTGCACCCAAGGAGTATGTTGTGTAGCATGAAGTTGTATCTTGACACTTGAAATTATTTTTTATTCTTCTTTTTTTAAAAGAAAAGCGATATGGAGAGAGGGAGAGATGTATCATAAGATGTGTTCTCACTCCATGTTGTAAGTCATTGTTGGGGAATTATATGAGTTTTGTGTGTTTATTGCGTTCAAGCTCGTCCAGTGTAGGAGACTTTTTTAGAGGGAAGCGAGACAAGAGAGAAAGACAAGGGAAAAAGAGAGACAAGAGAGAGAGAGAGAGAGAGAGAGAGAGAGAGACAGAACAGTTGTTGTGGTTCTTATGTTGTGACTGAAATTTTCTGATGGAAATCAATGTAAGGTTACACAAGTTGAGCTTTATGGCTCATTGAAAAGTGTGCTCTTCTCTCCTCTGTGTGAGCTTCAAGGGAGGAATGTGATGATGAGGGTGTGTACTTGGAAATGCCTTGGCATTCGTGTATAATATATGAGCAACAATCTTTTCTTCTTTTCCCTTTGTCTTTCCATAGGCTTTTTTCTCTTTGTTGGTAGTAGTGTAGTATTATAGAAACTATTCAATTATTATTATTCATGGAGGTGCATAATGTATATATTGTACAGACAGTATTAATGGAGGGAGATATTTTTTTTTATTCCAATGTATTTTTTTATGTGGGTTTAAGCATAAGCCTCGTGTTATTTGGGAGAGATAAAAAGTGATTGGAGTGTTTGTATGTGTAAAAGTCTATAAGATGAAGTAGTAGTTGGGAAGAATCAATCAAGGTGAAAAAAACAAGTGGGAGGAGACTGCGGTTTCTCATCTTTCCTCTGTCTTGATTGTTCTCTCTCTCTCTCTCACTTTCTTACTCTCTTTCTCTCTCTTTCTCTCTCTTTCTCTCTCTTTCTCTCTCTCTTTTTCT
>JAQGBT010005838.1:0-13588 GCA_034698585.1 Disparrhopalites patrizii
TCTTTCAGTTCTCTTTCTCTCTTTTTTTCTTATTTTCTCGAATTGTCTCTCTTTCAGTTCTCTTTCTCTCTTTTTTTTTATTATTTTCTCAAATTATCTATCGTTTCTCTCATTTCTATTCCATTCTCTCTCACATGTTTACTTTCTCCTGTTCTCTATGCGTCTCTTTCTTTTTTATTAATCTACGTTTCTAGCAACCTATTTTCATTTGTATCTCTCTCTGTCTCTCATTGCTTATTTATTCGGTATCTCTTTCTCCCATTTTCTCTTTCTTTGTCTCCCTCCCGCTTTCTTTCATTTGCCCTTTTTTTCCTCTCTTTCCTTGTGATGTCAACTTATTTCGGCCTCTGGTTCCCTCTGGCTCCCTTTTACTACCATTTTTCTCTCTCTGCGGCCTCTTTTGTCTCACTGTTTCTCTGTCATTTACGTTTCATTCATGTTTGTCTCTTCTAATCTCCTTTTCTCGCTTCATTCGCATGTATCTCCTCCCACTCCATTTAATCTTTCGCTGGTCCTCAAATCGCTCTTCAGTTTAATCTTGATCTTTCTTTCCACTGCATTTTTCCGTATTTTTCCTTTCATTCCTTTTTCTATCGCTTCCGTCCTCTATTTCGCCGCCTTTCACTATCAGTCTCACTTTCTCTTTTTTCCTCTCATTCCTTCCCCTTTTCTTTAGTTGTTTTAGTCTTCTCTGCTTCCGAAAATTTTCATCGTCTTTCCCCGACTTCTCTCTCTCTCTCTGTCGCTCTCACGCCACATTCTTTATCCCGGAGCTTTGTATGCTAAAACATTAATTATTTCCCTACCCCCACAAATCACCCGGGCACGTGCATGGAAATTTCATCACCTTGAATTTTTAAAGCATGTCTGCCCTTTTTATAGTCCCTAATGACGGGCGTGGGACCATGAAATAATTCGTTTTTATCAGCTACGACCAACCGTTTAAAAATAGATTTGAGTGATCCATCCGGGTTGATGGGGTTATAAAACCCGGTCTATTTTATTATACAGCATATTTTATGGGGTGAAGCAGGATTGTGGAAATGTAATTGTTTTTATTTCAAGGAAGAATAAATAAAGCGGAAGAATAAATAAGAAAATGTAGGTGACAATAGAAAACCTCAATTATTACCCCCGACAGGGTGGGATTTCCAGGGGATTTTTAGAGAGAGTTAGATGTAAGCCCCGGGAAAAATGGAGGAAGGAGATTGTGCCCAAAACCGACCCAAACATCTGTTGTCTCGGGATTTATCTCCCCCGGAAGATTTTGAAAGGGGGGAAAGAGGAAATCGGATTACGGGGAGAAAGTGATTATGGATCGTGGGGGCTAAAAGAAGGACTTTGTAGGTACTTTGCGGTAATAGACATGTTTTTATTCCCATCAACCTGAGCTCACATCATTGAATTTAAATGATTTTTGTACGACGAGACTCGGCCGTTTTCTATTCTGCTATTGCCATTCTCTTCCTTGTCTTTTTCAGTTGATGTCACTTTCTCTTTCAAGATTTCTCTGCATTTTGTTTTTTTTCTGTCATACCCCCACGCCGTTCGCCAGATTATTTTAGCTACGTTTGGCTGACATATACAAAAGTTACAAACAAATCCTCTCATTTCTGAACCAAATTTGAATATTTTTCAATTTGTATCACCTTCTTCACATATATTTTTCTACTTTCATTTATCTCTCTCATTCCTAGTTTACTTTCTCGCTCATCATACTTGATTTTTATATACTGCAAAATAACTTGTATTTCAATAACTTTTCGCCGGTCGCTGTATTAATTGTTTTTGTCTTACTTTCATTTGCCTTGCATTTTCTCGTACGATTATTCAGTTTTTCATTCTTTCTTGCCTTGACTTTATGTCTCATTTTCTTTTGCCATTATTTTCTTATTTACTTTCTCTCGTCATTAGTTGGCTTTTCAATTGCCCTTTTTTTCTTCCCGCTTCCACTTTATATCTTTTCTTTTACAATGTTTGCTTCTCTTTTTCTTTTAACTTTTTCTATACATTAATACTTTGTTCCGGTTTCTATTATACTATTGTTACTTTTCAATTTTTTCAATTTTTCCGATTTTACTATTTTTTTCACTTTCTCTCACGCTTTTTATTGTCTCTTGGCTATCTCACTTTTTGATTTCTATTTACTTTTGCTCTCGGCATTTACTTTCTCTCTGGCTTTTTGTTATTTGCTTGTCTTTTTGCCTTTGACTTTCTTCACGCTTTTTCTTCAGATTTTGACTTTTCCCTCACATTTTCATATGCTTTTGACTTTTTCCTTGTGTTTTGCAAATGCTTTTGACTTGCTCCTTGTTTTTTCAATTGCATTTGACTTTCTAGTTGATTTTTTAAATGCTTTTTTTGCTTCTTTCACTTTCTCCTTGATTTTTCAAAATGCTATTTTTGGTTTTTTCACTTTTTCCTTGATTTTTCAAATGGTTTGTTTGTTTCTTTCAATTTCTCCTAGATTTTCAAATGCTTTTTTGTTTCTTGCACTTTCTCCTTGGTTATTCCTGCCGTTGATATTTTATTTGTTTTTTTCCGACACGTTTTACTTCTATTTATTTTCTCTCTCGCTTTTTGTCTTGTATTTGCCTTCGCTTTTCAATTTGTCTCTCGACTTTGACTTTGTCCCTTTTTTATTTTCTTTCACTTTTGGCTTTCTGTGTATTTTCTCTCGACAGACAATGCTTCTGCAACTATTACTCTGGATTTTAATTGAACCCGTAATTTCCCCTTGCTTTTCGTTTGCTCTTCCTCGCCGTCCATCTGTCCATTTTACTTTCTCTCTCTCGCTTTTCACATTCTTGTATTTATTTTTCTCGACATTTACATCCTCCGTCTCTTTATTTAGTTGTTTCAATTTCATTGACAGCACGGCACTCCTGCCGGTACCTCCCCTTATCATGATGAGCTTAAAAGCATGATCCATTCTTCCCCGAGAATCGTAAGCGCCATGAATACTGTATGGAATTGAATGCGTTTTTGGTCCCACTAAAAAAACAAATGCTCTCGTTTTTGGACATGAAGTAACCGCAAAGCCCTTTCTCTTTTCCCCCTGAATCGATTCAATTTGTAAACCTTTCTATAAAAACACACACATGCCAGAGATTTTCGGGGACGACAGCTTTTTAAATTGCCAATTTGCAATGACAATCCGGGAGTAAATCCCCTTTTCCGGAGGATTCTCATTTCTCTCCCAGACAAATGCGTGTGCATAGATTTCTCCGTCCTACTTTATGCTTGTTAGAATGTAAAAACAAGCTCTCCGGAACTTTTTGTACAAACTTGTTCCCAGAATTTAAAAAAAAATGTTCTAGAAGGATTCAAAGTTTTTAAGGGAATTTTGGAGATCATTTTTACACCTCCAGTAATTACTTGGCAAGACACTCTCCGCAATTAAAAACCAAGGGATTTAATCATCCCGCCACTGTTGAACAAATTACCCCGCTCTCATTTCCATGTGTAACAAGTTGACACATATTTTTTGTCTGGAAAAAAAGAAAATTCTCCCGTGGAGAAAGTGATAAATTACAATTAGGTGTGAACGAGGGAGATGAAAAAGGGTGGGGGATAAAAAAAAAGTTGTAAACTATACGGAAGGGTGGAGAATGGAAAAAGCTGGAGGGATTGAGGCGTAATGAGGGAAATATTGTGAAGTGTTTAAAAAACTTTCCCTTCATTTGAAGGGGTTGAGGCGGAGGGGAAGGAGAAACGGAGGGAATAATAAAAAGCAAGTCCTAATACAGTGTGGGCTTTGATAGCGTTAATAGTATTTAGATTATTCAAAACTTCGGGAGTAGTGATGATTTATGGGGGGAATCCCCTCCGTAATTGGCTTCCTGGGAGATTCCGAAGGAATCATGGATATATGTATATAATATGTATATGTTCCCTCCTACTTAAAAAATATCCTGCGAAGAAATACTTATATATTTCTTCTCATCCCCCTTTGTCTTGATGGGGTGGAAATGAGCGGGAATTCTAGACGGAATTTAATACATAACTAGACGGAGAAAGAGAAACCAAAGACACTTAAAGAGACGGAGAAAAAACCAAAGAAGTTTAATAAGACGATAAGGTATATATAGAAGGAGATTGCACAAAATAAGTATTCAAAAAAGGATAAATAAAGTTGGATAGAGACGAAAAAGGTCAAATATAGAAAGATAAAAACAAGTCCGAGAGGAAGAGAGAGAGAGAACGTTTCGATTAGAAGCATAATTTGGGGTGAGAAATAACAGTGAAAGAAGCGAAGTGACAAAGGGAGAGAAGGAAAGTCAAGAGAGACAAAAAAGAAACTTAAGAGAGAGACAGTGCGAGGGAAAGAGATAAAAAATTAAAAAGAGAGAAGCAAAACGTGTTTGAGAGATGGAATAAATGTCTGAAAGAAAAGATGAAGGAAAAGGGAAAAGGTAAGAGAGAGAAGTAGAAGGCAGCAATTAACTGGAGAAAGGTGAGAGAAGGAAGTTCAGTAATAAAGGGAGAAAACGAAAAAGATACAAGAGAGAAAAGAAGAGAAAGACACAGCAAAGAAGAAAGAAGAGACAAAAGAGAAAATAAGAGAAAGACACAGCCAAGGGGAAGGAGAGAAAGACAACAGAGAAACGAAGACAACGACAATGTAGAAAAGGATAAAGGAGAGGAAAAGAGACAAACGGGGAAAGAAGAGTGACAGATGAGAAAGGTGCAAAAGGCAAGAGAGAAATTGAAAAAGGAAAGAGACAAATGAGAAATGCGAGACATACCACGAAGAAAGATAAAACAGAGAGAAAATAAAAAATGAGAGAAGTACAAGGAAGAAAGATAAAAACGAGAGAATGACAAGGGCAAAAGGAGAAAGGCGAAAAATACAAGGGAGAGAAAGAAAAAGTCAAGCGAGTAGGACAGAAATTAATTTAATAAAAGGAGATAAACAGTAAGAGCGAGAGGGGAAAGCCGAGAGAGCAATGTTAAGTAAGATGTGATAGAAAAAGTGGGGACAGAAATGAAAAGAAAGAGACAAATGGGATGCAGAACAGAGAGAGAGTGAATATTAGAAGGGGAGCAGAACATTAAAAAAAGTATGGATAAAAGGGGTGAATGGGAAAAAGGGGGAAAGTGATACAATGAAAGGGAATTAATGAGAGAAAGACGGGAGAGAAAGAAGGAAAAATCGGTATATTCAAATAGCCTTATAAGGAAGAATAAAACCCTCGAACAAGCAATAATATTGTCTATAACCCAATGATTCCTTCCCCCTTTTCTCCCCATAATTCCTGATACAATTTCCACTTGCCTAGTAAGGGTAGATCCAGGAAAGGGAGAGTAATAGAGAGAGAGAGAAAGAGGGAGAAATCTGCCAGCAAAATAGAATTTACCCCTCCCTTTCCCCCATTATTCAGTTGCTCCTTAGTAGGAGCGGTGTGGAATATTTTTATATATATTTTATTCCTCCGGAGATTTGACTTGCGTATGAAAGGCAGCGATTATTATTATCCTTGTGGAATAAAAAGAATGAGCCCGTCTCACTTTCTCATCTCTCTCTCTCTCTCCCTTTCTCTCTCTCTTTCTCTCTCTACATGCTCTCACATAACCCTCATATCATTTTCTTCTCCTCCCTCCTTTTAACTTCCCCTTCTGCCTCACTGCCTACCAAAAAAAACGTGGACGGAAAGAAAAACTTTTGGGTTTGGGCTAAATTCCCGGGCAAAATTATCTCTCGGGTGTCTTTTTTTTGTAAATTTTCTGTATATAACTGTGAACATCTTTCCCATTTGCCGTCATTACCCTCTTCTCATTTCTTGTATGGAAACTTTTTTTTTATTCCAAGTTTTTTTTCTCGGCACGTTTTACTCTAATCCAGGGGGATGTAATCAGACTGAAAAATCGGGGGTGGGGGGGAGGAATTTCCATAAATTATCATAATACTTCTTCCGCTGTCTATTAACTTACTCCATCTTCAATTATCTTCTTTTATAGGAATTTTTTTTCTTTAAAAGGAAAAATAGAGGGGAAAAATGGGAAAGGCGGGAAATCCAAATTAAAGCCGATTCATGGGAGGATCAAAATCAACCTGATAAATGTCATTGCTTCATTTTGGGACATCAAAAGCTCTATTGGAAATCTATTTGATTTGTTTTGACTGATTACTACATGTATGCACGTACACTGGACCTTTGATTACCTATGATACAAACCGGCCTACGTTCACATTTGTCCGAAAATTGCATTTTTCCATGATACTTTATTTAAGCAGGGTCTATTTCCACACATTTACGCGCGTTCATATGCCACTACAGTCGACTTTCTTTCCATACAACAGTTAAACCAAAAGGAGTTTCATATAACCGTTATATGAAAAAACTGGTGCCGTCGACTCTCTCTATAAGGGTTTCCCTTAAATCAACAACATTTCCCCGTTATAGCAAAAAACCGTTGTGATGAAGAGAAATTTTTATGTAAACAATTGGAGAAAGTTTTTGATGGTAGAATTTTCTGGCGCCGTAATAGAGAGAAAACCATTATAAGGGAGTCCGTTATAGAGAGTTGACTGTATAGGGAATAATACGAAACCGTTATTGAGAGAACCGTTAGCCCGTGAGGCCTAGAAAACCACCCGGTTATAGAGAAAAAAAGCGTTATAGAGAGCGTAATATGGGAAGGCGTGGTCCGAAACCGTTGCAGAGAAAGAGGCATACTGGCGGCGGATTGAAAAGTAGAGAAAAAACCGTTGTAGAGAGCAGAGTATGGGAGGGCATAGCTTAAAACCGTTAATAGGGAAAGATGCTTAATGGCGGGGGATTCCAAACTTCTCCGTTACAGAGGGAAAACAGGGATAAAAACACCATAGAGAAGAATTTTATCATTGCAAACCTTTCGGGGAGATTCGTGAAGACCGTTAGAGGGCGAAAACTGTTATAAGGAAACCGGCTTAATGACAGGGATTCAAAACTTCCCCGTTATAGAGGCAAAATCTGGATAAGATTTTATAATTTTATGAGACAAAGATTTTATAGTTGCAAACCTTTCGGGGGGTTTTGTGGAGACCATTACAGGGCGAAAACCGTTATGTGAAGGCTCGTTATAGAGAGAGTGGAGTTAAAGGAAATGCTACCGTTTTGGATCTGTAGACTTGTTTATATGTTGAAAAAAATGTAAATTCATAATGTTGATGATTTTGCAGGTTGCGTGGGTCCGCGTGGACACGCAGACGATCCTCACCATTCATACGCACGTGATTACTCGGAGTCACCGAATCGGGCTGTCCCATACGGACATGTGGACTTGGAATCTCCATATAAGGACGGTGCGGGAGTCGGATCGGGGCTTCTATATGTGTCAGATTAATACCGACCCCATGATGAGTCAGGTAATATTATGTGAAATTATGCAGTAAATTCCTGGTAATTCTAGTAATTTCCCCAAGAACTTAGCCACGTCCCTTTATATGGCCGTCAATCCATGGGCGAAGGGGGAAGTTAATAGGGTTCCTTATTTATAATGGGAATTGTGCTTGATTGTGTACCCTAATGTGGTTTTTTCTGATTTTGTTTCATTTCCAGGTCGGATTTCTTCAGGTCGTGGGTAAGGTTTAAGGCCGTTTATTTTGCTCCAGAAAACATGTGATGCAATGCTGAGAGTATTTTCGTTAGTAATTCGCGGACTCTTAGATGAAAAAGTGACCGAAATTCAGAAATTCATTTAAATACACAGACATTTGAAAGAATTCTTCGACGTTACTAGAAATTCGTAAACGTTTACAGAAATTCGCAATTTACAGTTCACTAAAATTTACAAACATTCCTAAAAATTTACAAACATTCCTAAAAATTAATAAATTCACAAAAATTCACCGAAATTCTCAAAAATTCGAATAAATTATATTTAAATATTTACCAAAATTCATGACATTCCTACAAATTCCCTACAATTCAAAGAAATTCCCTAATTTTTACAGAAATTCCCTGAAATTCGAAGAATTTACCTCAAATTCAAAGAAATTCTCTAAAATTCAAAGAAATTCCCTAAAATTCAAAGAAATTCCCTAAAATTCAAAGAATTTACCTCAAATTCAAAGAAATTCTCTAAAATTCAAAGAAATTTCCTAAAATTCAAAGAATTTACCTCAAATTCAAAGAAATTCTCTAAAATTCAAAGAAATTCCCTAAAATTTACAGAATTCACTAAAAGACAGCAATTCCCAAAAATTTACAACAATTTTCAAACATTTATGTATAGAAATTCCCAAAATGTCCAAGAAATTTCCAAAATTTTTTAGACATTCACAAAAATTTACTGAAATTCTCAAAAAGTCCAAGAAAGTTGCAAAAGTTTACCGAAATTCATGAAATTCCCAAAATTTCACCGAAATGTCAATTTCTGTGAAATCATTTTCATGCTTGATTTTTCAGCACTTTATTTAACTAAATTTAATCATTTTATTTCAATAATTCTAATTTATTTATTTAAGAGACTACGCATTTAGTCGGGAATATCCTTTAAGCATCGCTATACATATGTATGTAATGTAGGACTAATTATGTAAAAAATAAGAAAATTAATACAAAGCGAGCGGAGTAAAAGAAGTGGCTAGCCGGAGACATCGTAGATCGTAGAATTTGGCAGTGATGGAATGACAAAAAACTGATGAAAAATTCTTTGCATTCCCCCATTTTTGAATTCTCCAGTACCCCCAGACATTCTGGATTATCCCACGAGCACGGACATGGTTGTGAGGGAGAATATGAACGTAACGCTACAGTGTGCCGCCACGGGCTTCCCCAAGCCCGCCGTCGTGTGGCGACGAGAGGACAAAAATAAGATTGCACACGGGGATAATACCGGTAAGGATAATTATACCGGTAAGGCTCCCATAAAAATTGATTTAACAAATAAAAGAATGGCTAAATCAACCATTATTTGGCAAATTAAAAAAAAAAAGGAATATAGCCAAAGTAGAATTTGGAACGTGTGTACAGGAGAAAATAAATCAATTTTATAAAAATCAAATAATATCTAGTTTTGGAAGGCCAATGGAATACATGTGGCAATTTACTTGAAAACACTCATCACCCTGTACATTTTACTTGGATAAAAAAAGGATATTTCGATGACGCAACTTTTTTTTTTGGTGATTGTGATATTTCCGGTTAATTCGTGTCTCTTCCCTTCAATGTGGAACGATCATCTTTGGGGCTTCTTATTTCTGTCCGACTTTTTTATGTCGGGGGGAAAAAAACGATGACAAAATACATGGTGAATGCAGTGGAGTCGGTGGAGGGAGCGGTTTTCAATCTGACCAAAGTGAATCGTCTTCACATGGGTGCTTATCTCTGCATTGCATCCAATGGCGTACCACCAACTGTGTCCCGGCGGATAACTCTCATTGTCCACTGTAAATTACTCACGGCACTGACGCTGCCTTGTACCAATTCTTATATTTTATTCTCTCTCTCTCTCTTTCTCTCTCTCTCTCTCTTTCAACTATTTCTCTCTCTCCTTCTGCCTTTGCACTTTTTTCATTTTTCTCTCCTTTTCTCCCCTTTTTTGTTTATTTCTCCTTTTGCTCACCATTTCTCTTCCATCTCATTCTTGCCTTTTGGTTTGGTTCTCTATTCCTTTTCTAGCCCTTCCTCTTTCTTTTTTTTAGCTTATTCGTCTTGTGATCCTTTCTCTTCCATTTCTCTACATTTTCCCTTCCTGGCCTTATTTCTTCTCTTGTTTCTTCTCCCTTTCTCACATTCTCCGTTTTACTGCTCTTGCTCTTGTCCTTCCAATTTATCAGTCCTTTATATGTCTCTTTTTCGGTAACTCTTCATTTTTTCTTTCTCTTTTCCTCCTTTTATCTCCGTATTTTCTTTTACTTGTTGTTTTTCCTTTCTCTGCTGCTCCTTTTATCTCCTTCTTTTCCTTTCTCTGTAGTTCCTTTTATCTCCTTCTTTTCCTTTCTCTGTAGCTCCTTTTATCTCCTTCTTTTCCTTTCTCTGTAGCTCCTTTTATCTCCTTTTCTTTTTCCTTTCTCTGTTGTTCCTTTTGTCTCCTTTTCTTTTTCCTTTCTCTGTGGCTCCTTTTATCATCTTTTCCCTTTTCTTTCTCTGTTCTTCGTTTTATCTCCATTTCCCTTTTCTTTCTCTGTTCTTCGTTTTATCTTCTTGTCTTTTACTTTTTTTTTCTCTGCTCGTTCTTTCATCTTCTTGTCTTTTACTTTTTTTCTCTGCTTGTTCTTTTATCTTCTTGTCTTTTACTGTTTTTTTCTCTGCTCGTTCTTTCATCTTCTTGTCTTATACTTTTTTTCTCTGCTCCTTCTTTTATCTTCTTTTCTTTTACTTTTTTTTCTTGTCTCTTTTTCTTTTGTTGTTTATTTTAATTTTTTCTCTCTTCTCCCTTTTGTTTGTTTCTGTTATACTTTATTTTTCCTTTCTTTATTCCCACTTTTTCTCTTTTTATTTGGCTATTTTTTCTTTATTCCCACTTTTTCTCTTTTTATTTGGCTATTTTTTTTCTTTTTTCCCACTTTCTCTCTTGCTTTTGTCTTTTATTTTCAATTTTTCTCTTCCCTAGATTTCGTCTCTTCCTTTTGTTTATTTATTTGTCCCTTCTCTTTCACTCCGTTTTGCCTTCTTTTTTTGTCCTTTATTTTTATTTTCTCCCTTCCCCCTGTTGTTTCTTGCTCTGGTACACTTAAGTTTTTTCTCCTTTTGTCTCTTTATCTTGTTTTTTGACTTTCTCTCCTCCCTTTTTGTCTCTCCTCTCTTGTTCTTCCCTTGCCCCAGTTTTTCTTTTCGTCTCATTTCCTCTATTTCTTCTTATTATTGTTCTCCCTCTTCCCCCATTCTCTTTGTGTAACTTTCTCTAGTTTTTCCTTTCTTGTCCCCCACGTTGTCTCGTTGTCTCCATGATTTTGTTTTCATGCACTTTTTATTTTCCCATCTCATCCCTTTTTTCTCTCTGTATTGTTTATCTCTTTATTTTTGCATTACTTTCTCCCCTGATTCTCTGTGTATCTTTTTCTCCCACTCTTTCTTCCCTTCACGTCTCCCGTTGTATCTCTTCGTCTCTCTCTGTCTTTCCGTGTCTCCAGTCTGTATCGTCCTCTCTCTCTCTCTCTTTCTCTGACGCTTGTCTCTCCCCTTTCTCAATTTTCTCCTTTGGACTGTCTCCCACCTATACCGTGATATAGCTGTGCCATGTCCCCAGATTTTGAACAGTTGTCCACGTTCCTTTTGTCATTTATCCCTTCACTTATATGGGTCATACATACGTTTGGTATGTACATACATGTATCGAATGCTCCCCTTCTTCCCTCCTCCTCCCCATTCTTTTTTTAATCGCTTGGCATTTCCCTTTAAATTGATATCCATTTCTTTTCTCCTTCCTACTCCTACCCTTTTTTTTTTGTACCGTGGGACCCACACCTAGTTAGTCCTTTTCCTGGATATTTTTTTCACCCTTCCCCGTCACCTGCGGGGACATTCCCGTTGTTTTCTTGTAGCAAAGGATCTTATATATTCATTTATTAGATTTTTTTTTGTCTTGTTAGTAATCTTGACTAAATACGTGCATAATGGAAATTGTGAATGGACAAATGAAATGACTGGTTTTTTTCTGTTATTGACAGTCCCTCCAATGATTTCTATTCCCAATCAGCTGGTGGGGGCGAGTGAGGGCAGTGACGTCACTTTGGAATGTCATTCGGAAGCATATCCAAAGTCGATTAACTATTGGACGAGAGACACGGGAGAGACCATCGTTTCAGGTTTTACAGGTTTCCTATATCAAATTCTATTATTTTTTAAAAATATTTTCGCTTATATTTTTATTTATTTGTGGATTTTAAAATAATTATTTACTTTTGGGTTTTAAAATAATTATTTACTTTTAGGTTTTAAAATAATTATTTACTTTTAGGTTTTAAAATAATTATTTACTTTTAGGTTTTAAAAAAAATAATTTACTTTCAGGTTTTAAAATAATTATGTACTTTTAGGGTTTAAAATAAAATTATTTACTTTTAGGTTTTAAAATAAAATTATTTACTTTTAGGTTTTAAAATAAAATTATTTACTTTTAAGTTTTAAAAAAAACTATTTATTTTTATTGTGAAAAAAAAATTGTGAAAATTAGTTATATACGCAAGCAAATTGTGGCACTAACGGCTTTTTTAATGTTGAGAGTTTCTGAGTTCGGCGGATATTAAAGGGCGATTTTGGATGCGGTGGATTACTGTAAATTCTTTTATAGCCACCTTTTTGAGGAGGGAAATTTTAAAATGAAACATTTCTTTTTTTTCTCGCTTTCTCTCTCTCTCTCTCGCTCTCTTTCCATTTCCCAGAAGAGTCCCTCTTTTTTCTTGGTGTAATAAAATCATTCATGTGCCAAATGTCAGATTTGATAGGGAGCCATTTTTGCCAATACGTTTTCTCCACTGCGGAGGTGAGACTCTAGATGACATTTAACAAGGGGAAAAACACTGCAAGGTTCCTATATGCGCTATTCTTACTTCTATGTTTTTCCGGGTTTTTGTATATTTGTCGGTTTTTATATACGACGTCATTTCTCTCTCTCTTTCTCCCTCAAATTGTGCGTTGATGCCTTTCTCTGTCATTCTTTAGTTATTATTGCCTCTTTGGCTTCTTCACTTTTTTTCTCTTGTTTTCATCTCTTCAAGTCTCTTTCCACTTTTCTTTATTTTCTTGCTTTCTCTTCGGGTTTGCTCCCTTTTTCTTTCTATTTTCTTTTTCTCTTCCAATCCAATTGTTTTTGTTCTATTTCCTTGTCCTTTGTAAAGTTTCTTTCTGTCTCTCATTTTTATCATGTCTCTCTTCTCTTTTTTTCTCCTTGTTATTCCCTGTCGTGAATTCTCTTCTTCTCTCCTTTTCCTCTCTTTTTCCCAGTAATGCATGCCTCAACCACTAGTTTTTCTCATTTTGATTCTCCCTAATCTCGCCCCTTTTCACTTTATCATTCTCACTTCTGCAGTGTTTTTCTCCCCCCTGAAAAAAAATGTTGAAGAATGAAGTCGACATGTACTTCCTCTTTTCTCCACAAATACACTCTCATATTCAGAAGGTTTTTTTTTTTGAAGAAAAAATATCTGCATGTGCATATATACGTACTAACATACATGTGTAATACAAAAGCACGCATTTATACATACATAGATATGTATATACATACAACAAAAGCATTGGGGGTCTCCTTTCTTTCTTTCACTAACGCGGCTCCAAATGCTGACTCCCGGAAAAGGGAAATTCTCCTCCCATCCATATTTTGGCTATTTACACACGTTCTCTCACATAGACAAGTCACTCACACGATCATCTGTCTCTCTCTCTCTCTCTCTCTCTCTCTCTTTCTCTCTTTCTCTCTCCCTCTTCTTTCTCTTTCTCTTCTCTCTCTCTCTCTTTCTCTCTCCCTCTTCTTTCTCTTTCTCTTCTCTCTCTCTATTTCTTTCTCACTCTCTTTCTATCTCCCTTTCCCTCTCTCTTTCTCTCTCTCCCTCTATCTCCCTCTCTTCTCTCTCTCTGTCTCTCTCTCTTTCTCTCTCTCACTCTCTTTCTATCTCCCTTTCCCTCTCTCTTTCTCTCTCTCCCTCAGATCGGAAGAG
>JAQGBT010005839.1:0-13588 GCA_034698585.1 Disparrhopalites patrizii
TTACTTACTACCAGTAGAAATTATTATTAGTAACACCGTTTTCATTGAGCCACATATATAAAACGTTTGTTACAGTATATAGAGATTATAATAGGGATGGAACCGACTGGTTTATTCATTCAAAGTTGACATATTGGTCAAGGACAGAAAAGAAGGAATGCTGCAACGAATTAGGTGTTGAATAGAATCAGATATCTACAATGTGGGAATCATTACCTGGTTCTGTTGTTATTCAATAAATATCATGTTGACTGATGCTCAACATGTTTTTTGTCCTATAGAAAATTCTTTAATAATATGCTTCTATAGCTTCACTATTTTGCATTGTGTACTTAGTACTCATTATCTGTACACGAAATGTACTGAAAAGTTTTCGGTACCTTTTTTTCATTTGTCTTTGCCATTCTGTATAGATAAAATCTAGATGGTGCAAGTAATTCATGCCATTATCGGATGCTGCTATGCTTTGGTTGCTCTTCACGAAGTCGCAATGTATAATTTTTTCAGGAAGCAAGTTTTGTGGAAACTATGCAATTTAGTGATGACTTCACCTTAATGAGAATGTGATTAAATTAACAACAGTTATTTTTTTGTCAACTTTCTAGGAACTGAACAGTCACGCTGCCGCCGTTTTTGTGTGGTTCTTTCGGGATGGGAATGGCAACCTAGGCTATAAACAGGTAGATTCATTGCACTTAGTTTAATTTTTCAATTTAAATACATGCAGCAACGTATGAATTTTGAATTTAGGCAAATTATCATTTTTATATTGATAGCAAGAATATTTTACTAGGTTCGAGCTGAAGGCCCAGTTAGTAGATTGCGTTTAGCAGAAGAGGACGCGTACTTTCAAAATGAGTCCCTCTCCGCCAAGATCCGCGCATCAGTTTGTGTTCAATCCTCTGTCATTGAAGACCGGTCAGTTCTGCTGGAAGAAAGTCAGCAGTTGTTGAACAAAGTTAAAAAAGACGATTATGTTATCCCGAAACCTCAGCATTACTCCGGCTACAGGCTAATGCCCCAGGTAATGGAGTTCTACAAGGGAAGCCGCGACACCATCAACGATCGTGTTAGGTTCAAGCGTGTGCTCTCATCTGACAGCAATAATGAGCACAAAGAAATGTTGAACGGGGAGATTGTTGAGTGGGTGCATGAAAGGCTTCAACCTTAAAAAAGTTCAAACTTTTGGGCTATTACATGTCTTGTATATAATCAGAAAAAAATTAATAAGAAAAGTGAGAATCACTCAGAGTGTCCTTGGTTGTGGTTTTTCCCTTCATTCTTTTAAGTTCAGGGAGTAGCGTTTATCGTTTGAATTTAACGTGCTGTTATTACGGAGTTATTATTTTTTATGGAACTTTTACGGTGAATAAAGCCATGAACAATCTCCTGTGGTACAAGTTCAAGTTTTACAATGACGTACATACGAACTTTTTCCTTTTCGTTGCACCACATGCCACATACTTTTGACCCTGCGAACATACACAGTGACCCACATGTTACATGTACATATAAGTTGAGATTTGATGAATGTACGAGTGTGATGAAGTGTATACTATTGCCCCGTTGCTCCCTACAGCTTCGAATCTGTTGAACAGCCGGTAATACAAACGTGGTTGGGGTAAAGAAAGTTGAAACAAGAAAAACTGTGCCTATACTTACAATGAGTAATCTTATCTCATTTATAGTTACACAATATTACTTTTTAAGTTTCTTCAATATTTAGTTGTTTAGTATGGTCAGTGTGTTGATATTTACATAGTGTACATGCATATAGGTGTATCAATATAATACGTAAATATATCAATATAAAGTTGACACTGAGTAGAATGTGATGAACTCTTAGTTGCTTCTACATACGTCGTTGCATATGCACGCGATCACTTGTGGACTACCTCCCAAAAAATGTGTCAAGCACGTCATCCCTTCCCTTTTCTGCAGGGTGTTGTGGCCTGTTTATTACGCGTGTGCGAACACCATATGAGGAGATAAAATCTTCTCTCTTGCTCGCAAGCTAGAATCATTTTGGGGATCTTTTTACCTTGTTTAACACCTTATTATGTGACGTCTCCCAGATGTGCCAAAATCCTCTGTGCTTAATCATCTCCAGATCAGTTTCTTCTTAATCAGGGACCACTGCTCTTTGTTAGTGTACTCGTTACACTTCCTGCATCGTGAGCTGTGATTATTTTTTAGGTTTTTTAATGATGCTCTCAGGCTTTGCAAAAATGTAAATGCTACTTTCCCGATGTGTCTCCGTTTGGGTGCGTTTCAACATAAAAAGCTTGCCGGACGATGACAATGTACGGTTGCACATGTTGTACAGCATGTACAATGGTACATGTTGATGTTGCTTTGTATTTCAGCCGGTTTTTTTCTAACAAGGCTGCATTGCTCTGATTCGGAATGTAACCACCAGCATTTGTCTTGAAGTATGAACTAATTTTATTCGCATTCGTGTCCTTTAATAAGCGGCTACCAATACCAACAAGGTTGCGATAAAAAATGACCAAACTAAAATCAAGAGAAAATAAGGTACCCTGTAAGTTCATTTCATTATACTGGTACTTATCTTTATCTACAATTGTAGCTATTAAATGTGTAGAGTAAAGAGTAACGGAGTAAATTACTTTTACTCTGACTAGTACAAGTTTATTAACCTCATGAAAGTCTGTGTTTATTGAATGGATAAATGTTAGTTTATTTAATGCACAAGGTTACAAAAGAAATGAGCAAATAAGAGTAACGCATGTTTATTACACAAAAAATGCATATTCCAAAAAAAACGTACGCTGTTTATTCCCTGGGCATTTTTCCCAATGGACTTGGCAGGATGATTTATACATTTATAGTATGCGATATATTTCCAGTTTTTGCGTAATGAAAATCAATTTGTTTCAACCACCCAGCGATCAGGTCGCTTCTGCCTACTTGGAATATTTTAGGCGTGCCGTTTTATATTTACAATTATAAGTAGATATGAGATGAAATGTATGGGTATAACATGACATTAGGAGATATACTTCCATGAACATAGTTATATAATTTTGTAAGGTCGTGCCGGCTAAATGTGTTGTCTGTCAAGACAGACCAGTTCTAAATGTTCTCTTGGTGCTAATTAAAAAAATAAATTAGATAAAAATGTCAAGATTTAATTTGACTTAAACGCATAGTGTGTGGTCTCGGTAAGAGATCTATTGTACTAAATGATCGTGTGTCTATATTAAATTTGCCGATAATTGCAGGCGTCGATAACGCTTGGATTTGGATGTTCCTTTGGTTTGTTTTGTAATGTTAATGTATCAAAAATGAAAATGCAGTAACGCTAAACGCTATATACTGTACAAGTTAAAACAAAAAATGTACCAAGACCGCTGGTCATCTGGTCAAAACTGGTAACTGTAATGTAACTTCTGGGGGTTGGTCGGTTCAGGATTCTTGTACGGTTCCTAAAATGACACTTATATTGTAGTGCACATTTGCATATTGATGCCAATAATATTCGGATAAACTAGAATATATGAAACTCTTAATATCACGCGTAAATTTTTCTTGAACAATATGCGCTAATATTCCATCTTTTCTCCTTTTTTACGGACTCTTGCTAAGCTCACTAAACAACTTTCGTTTTTACTCCAATTTTGTTCCGTGTTGTTGCAATCAATTATCATAAAAGTAATTAATTTTAAATGGCTCATCGTTTTTTTGCCTCCACTTATAAATTTTGTCGTGCAAGTAATTACGTCAGTCTATGTATGCATAATATACAAATGTGTGTGTGTGTATAAATTCAGGGCAGCATAAACAATTGTCCTGGAATTGTATGCGGGTCATTATGACGACACATTGCCTTTACGTGCAAATTTTCCTTTAAAATTTCAATAATTACGCTATATGCCTTTATATTAGAGTACATATGTGCATAACAAATGTGTAATAGCCAAATACCAACATAGTAAAATGCATACATAAAACCCCTTTGATATTTCCGCGCTTCCTTGATTTTTCGGTTATATTTGGGAGCCAAAAATTAAGTATGAAATTGTCACATTTTGAGTTGCGATCTCCTGTACACTTTTGGGAATTCAAAGCTCCAATGTGTATACGTATAAATATTGTATAATTATTTTTGTATTGCTATAATTATGGCCCGCCCATCACATTTCAACACGGACAAGTATTTGCAAGTTAATTTTGTTACATAATGTCTCTAAAATTGTTGTTTTAAATGCTTTTGCAAATTTCTGGGTCAATTTTCGTAGACCATGTTTCTACAACATGTAATGATAGATACTATAGATAGAGCCCGCTTTTTACCATAAGGAACTTGAATATAATGAATAAAGAGTCAATGTGACATGATAAATTACACGTGTCCCTTAATGGGACAAGGCAATCCTTCTTTTTTATGTGTTCAAACGTGCGTGGTCAATCAACTTGGACAAAAATACTAGTTTGGTCGGGCGGCATATTCGGCTACTTCGGAATGCATGGAGACTTGCCGTCAACACTTTTGTAACATTAGCTTACCGCAAAAAATTTGGTTAAATTTTCGATGGACACAGAGAATTGAAATTCAGAGGAGAGTTTGAATGGAACAAAAAAAAAAGTTTCCCTAAAAGCAAAAAAAAAAAAAAAAAATCGACGGAAGTGAATAATATGGAAATATTCAAGGGGTAGAATTGAAAGTAACCAGACAGACGTCTTGTACAAGTTACAAATGATTCTCGTTAGCGCACATCCCACTGTAGCGCAATGAAATGCATAAAATGTCCATTTGGCATCCACTTTGAAGCTTTCCCCATCGGTTATCAGTCAACTTGTACCAAAGAAACAATGTAAGAGAGTTACCCAACACAATTTTTCCCCTGCTTGCATCTCCCTTTGCAAGGGGCTTTGTGGAATGGTAAGAGCAATTAATGAACATTATCATTAGAATGTATAATCAATGACATTAACTCTTCCTATAATGCATAAATTTGTTTGCTGTAGACAGAAGTATACATATAAGATCATTTGTACCATGCGATGGGCCAGAGTGCTGTGCCCAACAAGATGCTCTCAATTACTGCTTTCAATAGGAACAGCCACTGCCGCAAAAAAAAAAAACGACTGTAATAATGGGCTTTGAGGAGGGGAAAAGTGAGAAGATTATTGGATGTAATTTGTACAAGGAGTGATATTGAGCCATACCATAATATTATGTATTATATGTACATGCATGATGCATTGAGAGAAAGTTTTTTTTTTTTTGCTTCAGAATAATTGCTACCTTGATCCATCTGAAATGGATACATTTTTCTGGAATTTTAAAAACATATCGCTCTTTGCCACGAATCCCTACCAAATGCACCTGCAAAATTCCTGTGAGCACAGGCACTTCAAGGAAATTTGTAGGACGAAATTTGCACGGAGCTATTTAGGAACAATTATAAAATGAGGAGCGTCACCAGGATGTAAAGGCGCCAGACCACGGATAGCCTGGGCTTCGTTTACCGTGCAAATTTGTATTGTGTATAGAGGTGCTAAGCCACACTTTTGTCCAGTTAAATCTGCATTAATTACACAAAAATATTTTCAATCTTTTTTTTTCAGGTGGATCTATATCCCGTTTTGGTTCCATGGCATTATTGCACGTGTATCCGCATGTGCTCATATAATGTTATCAAATGCACTTGCGAATCCAAATGTTCATTATCAGTGCTTCGGAGGAGACTGCATGCAAGAGGAATTTCAAGGCACGGACGTTTATCAGGCTCATTCACAATCTTTTTTTGGCCTTATCACCCACACAATGTCTGAATAAAAAAAGAATGGACCAAAATAATGATGACTGCACAGATATTGGTTAAGAGGAGCTTGATCATCCGTTATTGATTAAAATACAATTTCCAGCACCTACTCTTATTCAATTAAGAACGATTATATACAATAAAATCATAAAATACAAATTTGCAAATTTCGAGGTAATTTTTTGTTACCCATAAGCAAATTGCGCATGTTTTGAAATAAAAATTAGAGAAATTTGTAATGGAAAAAATCGGGCTTAAATTTTCACCCGGGCTCAAAGGATCATCGTCTATTGTGATGTCTCCGATGGATTCTCTTGTGATGTCCTTTCTTCCCTTTCCCTTTGTGCTGCCGGTGCTTCCTTTGATGGGGGTGATGGGGATGCTTTTTGTGGTGGTTCTTATTGTGTCCCTTGTGATGCCCGTGCCCGTGGTGCTTCTGATGGTGCTTCACTTCCGGGACGTCCCCGTCGTCTATCTCATTCGTCTCCACGTCGGACCTCGCCTCTTCCTGGTCCTTATTGCGAGGATGATGCTTGTCGTGCTTCCCGTGATGCTTTCCCCGGACATGTCCATGTTTTTTCTTCTCCTTTTTCATCTTGGACTCGTCTTGGGCGTGGTGGTTATCCGTGAATTGGTTGGAATTAAGACCGCAGATTCGCTCGTGATTCTCCTCCTTATTCATCCCCTCCATGAGGATGGACCTCATGGACTCGGTCCAGTTGAGCTCCGTGTCAAGGACGTTGGACACGGTGCGACCAGACCATACATCCGGCTCGTCTATGACCATCTCCAGGGTCGTGGGGCCCATTGCACTATAGCAAAGGGGTTAAGGTGCGGTCAATTATTACATTTTTGGATAATTATTTAATAACGTCGAACATAGAAAATTTGTTAGCTTGGGATAGCAAAGTATTTATTTTGGTTGAAAACAAACACGTGCTCATTTCAAAGAGAAAAAAATGTGTTAATTTTGGACAAAAAGGAGAGTCATTATGGGAAGACGTTTTAATTTGGGTAAAAGCATCTGTGTTAACTTTGGTATATAGAAAAAATGGTGTTAATGTGGATACAAAAAATGGTGTTAATTTTAATGGAAACATTTGTATTAATTTGGACAGAAACATTTATGTTATTTGGACAAAAAAATTATGAAAGGTAGAAATATTGGTGTGAATTTAAGCAGAGAAAATGGTATTACTTTTTGGGGAAAAAGTGTGCTAATTTGAGTAATAACAATTGTATTAATTTTGGCGGCCAGAAAAAATTGTGTTACTTTTGGTAAGCAAATTTTTGTTAATTTTGGGTAATATACTAGCTGGCGTTTATTTTCAGAAGAATTTGCGTTTCATTTTAAACGGAAGAACTTATGTTAATTTGAAGCAGAGAAAACGGTGTTAATTTTAAACACGAAAAAATTGGGTTCGTGTCCAACGGAAAATTTGTGTTCATTTCGGCCAGAAAAATTAGTACAAAAAATTTGTAGCGACAAAAATTTAAGCAGAATAATTTGATGTTCATTTTTAACAGAAAAAGTGTTAATTTTAGGCAAGAAAAAATCAGTATTAAAAATTTGCACCAAAAAACTTTTTCTATTCACGAAACAAATTTTTACTAAGATTTCTGGAAAAAAGCTACTCCCAGACGATTTTTTATCTGTCCGAGAAGGGAGAAATAGTAGATGCGAATGAACAATTAAAAGTCTCACAAGCTGGAAGTGGTGATCCCAAAAGTCTGGCGCAGAAGGACATCCATATTAACCCGGCTGTAGCAAAGTCTCAAGGGCGTGCGGGGATAATAGTACACAAAGGCCATGCACATCTCATCATGACTCCCAACCCCTCCCATGACCGTCCCGGCCGGGCTCTTCCACATGGTGTCAAACGTACATTCTGTGGGCAATAATGACGCCATTAATTGAAATGAATAATTCAAAGTATTTCCAACTCAACCAACCCCATCTCTTCCCCATCAAAGAAACCCAGAAGGCCCCTATGAACCGTGTGATGGACGTACCAAGAATGAGCTCGTCTCCTTTCACCACTTTCCTCGGCTTGTACAAAGGTCGATTTTGCTGATAGTGGAAGTCATAAGTGTCATCCTGGGCGAGGCTAGGAAGCTCATGCCCCTGTCTAAAGTGACGGATTCCCATTCCAACGGCTGTCCAGATCAAACAAATGGAATTAAAAAAAAATTCTTTCTTCCCATTTTAACATTACAATTTTTTTTAACATTTAAAAAATAGATAACATCTATATAACTCTCACCGGAATTATGTCCATGTAAATTGTAGTTGAACAAATGAATTCCGTGTTCGGGGACATTCGTCTCCAGGCAATCCGCCGAGCAGTAGCCGACGAGGGTGAAATTACTGGAAGCTGGCGGAATGAGAAGGGATTCCGTGCCGTGTGCCAAAGATAGCATGGCGGCTTCATGGTGGCTATTTTTTGCACAATCGATTGTTGTAATATTTTTTTTTAAATTGGTAACATTTTAGGAGTAAAATTTGGATAGTCTATAGCATTGCATTATATGTAGATATAGAAATGGAATTACCGTAAATTTTCCGTGTGGTACAAGCTCACGCCAACCTCTACCAGTGCATTTAGCTCCTCGGAATTATCCACGTGGTATTGGACGAGGAAATGCTCGGTGTCATCGTGACCCCAGGGAAGGCCGACTTCTTCGGGGAAGACTAAAGGCTGAGCATGAACCAGGAAATTATTATTTATAAATCATTTATAAATATTATTATTTCAATTTGAATTTTGAATTTGCAAATTATGTGAATTTGCTGGTTGCGAATTTTGTAGTGCGACAATAATAAAATAGATACATGGCCTTACATCTCCGCCAAGGGACCAGGCATACAAGTCCTCCGTGCAATACTGAATGACCTCCTGGAAATTAGAGTTCAAGCAATCCTGTCCTCCTTTCCGGGTAAAAGGATGGAAAAATTTATTTGGTTCCTCCAGAAAGGGCTGAGGTTTGCAGACGTAGATATTGATGTGATGAATGTGCTTCACAGCCTCTGGCGCGTCCAATAGAGGCCTGAACTATATGATTTAACAGACAGAAAAATATGGTTTTTCCATGTAACAAACGGATCATATAAATATTTATATAGTTATAGTTATAGACATTTTGGCACGTAGCAATATTTACTAGTTTGTGAGCAATTTAAAAAAGGGATCTTGTCTGAAAATAGCAATGGTAATTTACGGCGGTGATATGGGATTTTTTGGAGGTTGTCCTCTTGTGAACGGAGCACCAGTACAAGGTGGGGGCGTCGGAGGTCATGTTCACGGTCGTTTTCAGGTCATACACCTCCGACTCGGAGTCCAGTTGGGGCATCGGTGGATCCAGGAGATTAATGGGGTGGAACCCCCGGGTTTCCAGGTGATATTTGACGTCGTCCACGTCCGAGAATGCCCAAAGGATTTGAACGGTTCCGGTCTGAATAAGGAGGGAAAGCAAACATAAAGACAATTTTATTTTATATTCTATACTTTAATTATTGCAGATAGAAGGTAAGTTTGAATTTTAGATTAAAATTCGATTATTGCAGGGAAATTCGAATTTTAAATTTAAATTTAGTTAATACAGGGAAGTTTAAATTGTAAATTAAGATTTAATTATAGGAAGAAAGCTTGCATTTTAGATTAAAATTTAATTATTGCCAGGAACTGCAAATTTTAATTGAAAATGTAATTATTGAGGGGGAAGTGTGAATTTTACATTAAAATTTAATTATTGAGGGGGAAGTGTGAATTTTAAATGAAAATGTAATTATTGAGGGGGAAGTGTGAATCTTACATTAAAATTTAATTATTACATAAGGAAGTCTGAATTTGGGATTAAAATTAAACTATTACAGGGAAGTTTGAATTTGGGATTAAAATTCAATTATTGTAGCGAAGTTTGAATTTTAGATGGAAATTTAATTATTGTGGAGAAGTTTGAATTGTAAATTAAAATTTAGTTAATGCAGGGAAGTTTGAAATATAAATTAGGATTTAATTATTACAAGAAAGTTTGAAATATAAATTAAGATTTAATTATTATAAGAAAGTTTGCATATTAGATTAAAATTCTATTATCGTAGGGAAGTTCAAATTTTAATTATTGCGGAGAAAGTTGAAATGGAAATTTAAATATTGCGGGAAAGTTTTAGTTTTAAATTTAACCATTAGAAAGTTTACATTTCGTATATTATTAAGCTATGAAAATGTTTGAATTTTGTATCAAAATTTTATTGAAAAAATTTAAGTTTTTCATGTATATAGCTGTAAATAAACTGATTGCTAAAACTTTGTACGTTTGAAAATTCATTGCTCATGACTCATGAATGTACGTACATATTTGAGCAGAAAAAGTGGTTGGAGAAACAAAAAATGAGAATCAAAAGGAACTCACAGTAATTGGCACATCATCAATGTCCCCAGTGTCAAATTTCCTCCGCAGATGCATCAAGGTGAACCCATCCTGCTCCGTTATGTTCCGGATATCCCAATCCTGACTCTCATCCGCAACAGGAGCATTCTCCACACCATGATAATCCTACGAATTTCAAGAATTACAAACACAAAAATTAAAATTGCCATCAAATCCGACCCAAATTATACACCTAAACGTGGCCCAATATCAGAATGTGGATGCTGATGAGAAGCTGAAAAGGAAGGAAATATCCTTCGAAATGAACCTGGAAATACGCGGAGCCGTTTTTGACCCCTCCAATAATGATATCTGCCCCATCCATCTCGCCCGAGTAAGACAGTCCAAAGCCCACGAATCCTTGGGTGGCCACGGAGATCCAGAAATCCATGGTTTTCTCCCCGAAATTGGCTTGCCATTCCACTTCATAGCCCCGGGTGAGAGTCACCTTCCTCAAGGGCTGGATCCCCGATTTGGGCATCGTCCCCCCGGAAATACCGGTTAGGAAGAGCACCAAAGAAAATAATAAGATGCCCATTTTGGGGTCCACAACGTAATTTCGGACCCTCATAAAGCCTTTTTCCCCTCCGGGAAAATTTTGTTCACCCCCAAAAATGCACAAAAATGCCTGGAAAGTCCAGAGAATATCTTAATCATCCACGGAAAAATGGCGTCAATATGCCAACGAAATGAATGAGCACTTCCTACAAATTTTGTTCGCTATGGACGATCACGGCAAATGACGAGTTGCAGAATGCGCAACAAATTCAAAGGAGAGGAATCCCATTTTTTATCAGCAACTGATAAGTCCCAACTTTTCTGCGTAATTGGCATTGTCTCATCCGGATAGATGAGAGTTTAATCAGTATATGGGAGGGCGGTGGAACTATATTTGAAGAGCGTTATTCTATATATCTATACAAACAAATTGTCTACCGTTTGATTCTGCTGCCATTGCTTTTTTTTTGTGTATTATATGTTTTATACAAAAATCATCTCAACCCATCTTTGACCATCATCCTTTAGGCCCACACGCCCAAATGACATCGTGAATGATCAAAGGTCTGTGTCGACAATCAAAGGGCATCCTCCATAAAAAATGCATTATTTGAAATTAAAAATATTAAATTAAATATGCCTTTATTTAATTTCATCCAGGATCAAATACATAATTGATTTTGTTCATATTAAAGCTACCCACCCAATATATCTCTTGCATAGGCCTAAACGGATACTTCAGCCAATCTGAGGGAGAAAATTTAGCATTGAAGCTGACATTATTTATTTATACATTTATTTTTGTTTGTTTATAGTTATTTATTTTTGTTGTACGTCACGTAAACTTTTTCGAGTATTTACGTGCATTATAAATGAATTAGAAAAATAACAACGTTCCCCCACAAAATCGTTGGCAATCACAAGGGTTTTTCCTGGGAAAAAGTATCCTCCCCGTACATTTTATTCCTGAGAAATGACTCCACACGCACAAAATGTGATCTCATAATTGGATAAACACCTGACTCACAAAAATTGGTTTGTATAGACACTGTCGTTTTTCAAGTGTGAAAGATGTGCATGGAAGAGATATCATACGATCACTGAAATTGCTAGTGACAGCTTAAACCTGTTGTTATCTACGCTATTATATCAAGAATAAAGGTATAATTAGTCCCAGAATTTCCGTAATACAAAAATAATTACTTTGGAAGGAGTAATATTGGATGTCGGTGAGGAAAAGTGCGGGAGAAAAGAGCAAAAGTGGACGATCCTGCCAGGATTCGAACCTGGAATCTTCTGATCCGTAGTCAGACGCGTTATCCGTTGCGCCACAGGACCTTGTTGAGGGAACGCACTTTCCAAAGCCTATTCGTTCTCGGGGGATCTATGTACATGGTGTATGCAAAAGCATGGCGGGACACATGTTGCAATTACATTTCATGCAGACACTGGCAGACAGAGCGAAAAGCTATATTATTAGAGGACAAACAAGTCTTTTTGTATGCATTTTGTCCTCGTTTTCCAGTGATAAAATTTCTGATTGGTAATCACTAATCATATACACTGGCGTCTCTCTATAGCAAGTCTCTTTATAACAATATTTCTCTATAATGGCATTATTTTTCCAGCCCTTCGTACATGTAAGGTACAGATTTTAATGTTCTATTCTATATATAGCAATGCTTCTCAGGAACAATATGTATTTTTTTATATTGTTTAAATGTTGTTATATAGAGAGACTCCACTGTATATAGCTCCTGCGCTAATGCAGAATGTGTTCAGGGATGGGCAACTTCCACTTTATTTGTTTAAAAAAATTGCGCTGTTAAACATTACATATTTTAAGTTTATTCATTGAAGAAAATTGCGCTGTTAAACATTATTTTGAAGGTATTTGTTGAAGAAAATCGCGCTTTTAAACATTATTTTCAGTTTATTTGTTGAAGAAAATTGAGCTTTAAAACATTATTCATTTGCTGACGAAAATTGTGCTTTAAAACCGTATTTATTTGTTGAAGAAAATTACGCTTTTAAACATTATTTTCAGTTTATTTGTTAAAGAAAATTTTGCTTTTAGACATTATTTTAAGGTTTTAGATTATTTTCGGAAAACAAAGTGTGCGCTTTACTCCTTTTTTTGTTGCCATTTAACGTTTTTACGGTTTTCTAAAGTCTCTAAAAGTTGAATATATGTGGCCTGTTCTACTGTTGCATTTGATTTGAGTCATTTTTAACCATTTTAATAACTCTTAATTTGGTATCAGACTGTATCTATTATGTATACCTTATCTCTACAACGATATTCAAACGGTACAAAGCGGTAGTCCAATAAACAAAGTGTGTAAAAGGGATGCAAAAATTTCTTTATTATGTATTATAATGGAGAAAATAAAGGAAATTAAAAAAAGTATATCCTTCAACCTGCAACTTTTCAAGAAGGTATTGGAAAAATCGTAGCGCCTTGTGGCTGACTATCAAATTTAAAAATTACGTGTGGATGAGAATTATTTTGATTATTGACTCGAGCAAGCGTGTGGGAATCTAGAGCTTCTGTGCAATGTTGCAATGTACCAGATTTGATATAATTATCATTTGACGTCGCATTTTCTATCCTTTTTTATGCATTCGTACAGTGCTATGCTGCATATCTACAAAAAAACACATATGCACACAAATGAAGAGCAGAAAGTAATTACGGTTGTCCACTTATTTTAAAGCATCTTCTCTTAGAATTTGCCTTCCCTGATATTGGACCGTTGAAGGAGTCATGCTTGAGGAGATGTGCAATTGTAATTATATCTGCATCTTCCCATCTAATGCAACCGACACTTAAAAGAACAAGATAATAAAAGAAACAAAAATTAACT